>CAJQZM010037430.1:12327-24142 GCA_907164665.1 Colias nastes | reverse complement strand
CATACAGCAAAAAATAATTTAATTGCAATTTTAACAATGTTCCGGACAAGGTTGCAAAATGAGATTTATTGTCGTCCCAATGAACCATTCACTTGACCGAAGTTTGAAAACTTTTGGAATTATTGTTAAATTTTCGATTTCGAATGTCGTTAATGACTGATGTATATATTTTAACACTATTATGGTGAATATAATATTTTCAACATGAGTAAACTTTTCCATTTTTACCTACTTACAAAATTAATGTCATTGAAAAAAAAATTAAATTCAGATAAATTCAGTGTTTTTTGATTTTTTTCCTTTGTACACACACTATTACCTAGTTGATATCAAAATTTGAACTTTCTAGGTCATCTGGAAGTGGGTTAGGTTTTGTATATATCTATGAGTCAGTCAGTCTTAAAAATTGCGATTTTTGGATATTAATATCTACGCAACTGTTTAATCTGTATTTATGAAATTTAAGGTTCTTGTTTATCTTGGGGTCCTCTTTATATGTACCAAATTTGGTTTGTTTAAGTTAAATAGTTTTCGAGTTATAAGGGGGTGAAAAGTGGCTCCAAATGGTTCGTGTAAAATTACACACGGCTGCTGCTCACCAGTTCTCTTCGCTTGAACTCGGCTTGACACGCTGCCGCGTGTCTAGATCCGAATTGCAACTCAGTGATGTCTATGTTATAAATTACGTGCGTATGAAGTTATTCAACACCATGGGCTTGCTACGACTCGCACCGGCACACGGGCCGTTACAGTCAGCGACCATTAAGCGACCACTCTTAATTATCAACAGTTACTGCAGACCGCAGTGATACACTAAGCACCTTACCGTAACTGATCAACTGCCTATCTGATACCATTCACGGACAAATGCTGCCTCTAGAACTTTATTGATTCAGCTCTTGATATTTGACATTGATTCCAACGATTGATACAATTTGTTTGATCCAATTTTTGCTATCGGTGCAACTTTCATTGAATAAACAGAAGTTCTGTTAGCCAGTGTTTAAATGAAACAGTTATAGAAACCGTATACAAGTAGCCTTTAATAAATTAAAATACACGGTGTAATTAAAAAGTCTGCGTCTGTAAATAATTAAAGTTTTTTTTTTTTTTTCAATTAACACATTGTTTTCATACGCTGATAGAGTATTGCAGAAATCAGATCGTCGTAATGACTTGTATCTTTGGATCTAATTCACATTCCTTCATTAAAAATTAATGGTATTTAATACTGCCTTTAGGAATAAGCTAACAATTAACATTAATTAATGCTTTCGAATTACAGCGCCGCTTTGAGTAATTTATAGCTACATCGATTGATTAATCGGCCGGCAATAAGTTAGCGTCGTATTTATAAAACTGCGAGGAATTCCAGATTTGATCACGGTACCCCTGCTACTTGTATATTCGCGAATATAAATCAATTTAACATTTACACGTTATGGGGTTTTTGATGGAATTTAAATATTAATGATTACTTTTTATTGTTGCGTGTTTTATGGAATTCATTAATGTTTATCACACCTCGCGTTTAATTTATTTAATGACTAATGATTTTGATACCCAAATGCTTGGTATGTAGGTGATTATTCTTTTTCTATTTTTGCGTTGTAGGTACTGTATAAAAAATTATATCTTTTTTCTAATTTATAACATCTGTAGAGTATAACTGTTATTTTTAAGTAGGTACCTGCGTATAATAATATGATAATGATTATAATGATTGTGTCGATAATATACTGAATATTTTTTTTCTATTTCTTAGAGGTAATAGATATTTCCCACTAACAGTTAACATAAAACGATATCGAGAAATGTTAATACGACATTAAATGTAACAGCGCGTCTCACACGTCACACAGATGTGTCGGTAATAATTTGCAATGGCAGTCGTACATGGAGCTAAGTGCAAGGCGGCGGAGGGTGAGGCGCGATCTCACACACGATACCGCGGCGCCGGATGCCTCGATAGCGTCGCCGCTCGCCTCGCGCCTCCGCCTGTCCTCTAATTGCGAACACCGTCCTATGAAATATTCCGCGCCCGCAAGCGACCTGCGTGCTTACGCATTGTCTGCCAGGCGATCCTTCCGCCTCCCGCCCTCACGATCGCTATCTGTAACTCCATACGTAGGTAATCTTAATTAGCCGGAAAAACACACTAACCGCAATTATACGAAACGCTAAACTTTTACCGTAAATGCCTCAAGAAGATTGACCTCGATTTATACTTTAATTTCGACGATTTAAGTGCCTTTAAAATCGTCATTATTCCAATTTCCTCTTATTTATTGATGAGGTGATTTTTAAGACAAATCCATTTTTATCATTCGAACGGTAAAGGAATGCTATTAATCTCTATATATTATGGATGATTATAAAAATAGTCGAAACCGGTAAGACGAAATTCTGACAACGGTGAGAAAATAAACAAACCTAACCTAGCTTAACAGCGCCTATGATAATAATAGTTATTGTTTTATTACGTACGTGTTATTTAACTTTATTTGAACAATACATTGTTGCCCAAGATGTTCAAAATTTCCTATTAACTGCAATCTTGAGAATGAAGCGAATAAAATTTAACTGTATCACCATCCACGCCATAGTGTGTTTATTTTGGCAAAATAAAATGCAAACTAAAAATATTATGTATACATGCCAAAGTTTATATCTTACTAATTTGTAATATTCATAGATATTCAAATATATTATTCTTCATTAAATAACGTGACTATGACATATTTTTATGACTAATTTTTATAATAATTGTGTGTTACATAGGTTTTCCACATTAAAACGTTATATTCTGAAACAGTAACTTTTATATCTAGATTTTACGTTAAAAAATTATCATTACATCTTTCGCGTTCTCGCACGAAGCATTTCTTCTAAGCTCTTTGAATCAGACAAATTGCAACAATACAGCAACGAATATCAAAGGTTTATCTCGCATATTCGTGCGCGGATAATTAGGTGCGTGCGTGCAGCGTTCATGTAGACCACCCATGCAGAACGGACAAGTTCACTGGGCAGATGTCGTTGTCCGCATCCGAACGGACTTCCGATGTTTACCCTACACGTGACTCTGTCATGTCCCTCCCGTGTCTACGAGTCTACAAGTCGCCGGCCAGCGAGACGTTGATTAATCGCTCATAGTGCAACGAAGGTCACTAGCCATCATGATTAAGCGGCGTATCCTTGCCGAACGAAAAAAACACTCATTATAAACAGTTACATCGGTTAAGGTACAGGCGTGGTCGTCCATTTTACGCGACAAAAACCTATGATGAATTACCGACATGGTCTTAGTTTTGACGTGGGTATTTATAATAGGTGATTGGACTTATAAATCAGTACGGATTTTTCTTATCGGTTAAGCAGGTTCTTTAATCAATGTTTTTTTTTTCTTAAACTTGCATAAGTGCAGGGTTTTTTTTTAGATTTACAGATATATAAAATATCGTTTATTTTTTCTGCGTTAAATAGATCGGATAAAACAATTGATCTATTATTATTATCATGATCTATAAAATTATAAAAATAATTCTGGGCTCTCATTTTACCGTTAAATTTCTATTAACGGTTAATTTTCATTTTATTTATATGAATAACATGAGAATTTTTCGCATAAAAGCTTTTAGCCTGTCCCCACATTATTATACTGATAAGAATATTTTAAATGCAAATGATTAATTAATTATTTAAATGTAATTAATTAGTATACAATATAAATAACACACAATAAAAACTTAAGTTATCTGTACAACACATAGTATATATCTAACGGAGGTTTTTTACGGTAGACTAACTTGACAAGAAAAGTATTGTCCGTCATATTATATCAAACATAACAGGCCCGTAATAGTGAGACTAAAAGTAATTGTTTACCAAAGCGCCCACATGTTTACGACTGTCTCTTAGTTAATGATTGCCGCTTCAACGAAACTTGAATATTTATTCGGAACGACTATTCAAATAAAGTATAATCTTAATTGATTTATTTATTCCTCTTTTAGCATAAGTGCGATCTTTATTCTCCTATCTGTGTCCTATCTATATTGACTGATAGGTGACAGGCATTACTTTTGACTTTAATTACATTTAAAGTATTTTAAGATAACATGATGTAGCTTCCTATTAACGAAGATGTTTTAGTAGTTGTAGATTTAAGGAAACAAGTGGGGTTTCGCTTCAGATATACATTTCTTCTTTTGTTCGGGCGTTAGACTCGACAGCTCCACCGTGTGTACGACTTCTAACAATTATATTGCTGTTGAACGTAGCTCTTCCCACGATTGTATCGTCAAAGGGTACAGTTTGCACAGATTTATGTTTATCTATACCGTGTTAGGGTGGTGTCACTGCGGCTTTATAGCTTTTCTTGTATACTTGAGCCGAGCGCGAGCGTACTAAAACTAAATATATTGGATACTTTGCGTCTTTTTTACAACAGTAGAAACAAGAGGATATTTCCTTTTTTCTCGTGTATTCCAAGATACGGTAAGTATGTCATCTTATCAATACTGTTATGAAAATATTGACTGTGTATCGAAATAGAATAACGTTAAACTGTGAAGATGATGTACATATATAAATTTTGATTAAATTTAAAGAATAAATGCTAGTGTTGATTGTGATGAAATATTTCACCTGCTTGATAATTATATTTACTACTAGCGGTCCGCCCCGGCTTCGCCCGTGGTACATATTTCGCAATAAAAGGTAGCCTATGTTCTTTCTCAGGGTCTAAAGATTATCTGTGCCAAATTTCATCAAAATCGGTCCAGTAGTTTATGCGTGAAAACCATACATACATACATACATACATACATACAAACCTTTCCTCTTTATAATATTAGTATAGATGAACAAACTTTACTAACTGTAAAGCCAATAAACAATATATTTCTATTAACAACTCCGTCAAGTTAAATTACTTTAATCTTTATTTGTCACCAGCAACGGGTGTGTCTATGAATCAGCATAGGTCACGTCGCCAGTTGAACGTACCCAAGCAAACATTTACGCTGTGCACACGTTGAGTGCTCGTAGGTACGGGTGCGAAATTTGGCATGTGATCGCGCCGCTGATGCCGTGCCGTGGTTCCCGGTTCTGCACCGGTAATTTGATGTACGGAGGCAGATGGCCCCACGCTGATACCGACTTGCGCAATACCTCCCGCGCTCGCCAACTCCGAAACATTCTAAACTCTACAAGAAAACGCCTCTATCAATTACACGTAGACGCACAAAAACAACATTCGTGCAACAACACATTTATCACTTTGAAACCAAACTTATAATATTCATAATTGTAGACGTAATGGAAGATGATTGCTGTTATTCAGCTCTAAATATTCACTGATCTTGTAGCGTTTATGTACAGTTTTTTCGCGTAACTAATTTATCATCGTGATACGTAAAAATCTCTATTTGACCGTACATCTCCTCATTATATAATTAAATGTCACATTATTATCATTATTACCAGACGGTAAGCACATGTAAATTGCTGGCAAGAATATATTTTATGAAAATTTGTGGGTAAAAATAAATATCAATATACATTTTACGAACATGATTATTAACCGTAATTTTAGTGAAATGGTGGTAATGCTGGGAAAATGCATTTTTAACATAAATTCGCTCACAGCAACCAGAGTTAATTTGCATGTTGTTCCAGTTAAGCTTCGATCGAGATAGCGTTAACGATTCATATCTGAACACACATCAACCACCTGACGTATCGGGCTTATCACACATCAAATTTTTTAAGACCTCGTTTACTCGAACTGCCCTAGAAACGAATACTCTGCATTCATGTTGCAGTTTCATTGACACATTTATCTTAATTTAAGTGCTACGCTTTTTCGTATGCAAATTAAATATGTAAAAGTTGGTGGTATAAATAAAAACGAGTAGTAAATGATACGTGAGATGCGAAGATCTGGCTACTTGTACTTGAATTATATTATAATTAAGTCGACGGAATTACCTTATTTGTAAAAATACATAAAATAAAATAAAATTAAAACCTGTTCTTGGCGTTTTAAAAACATAGAAAGCAGAGGATACAGGAATGCTGCATGTAGAGTTTTAACTAAAAGAGCAATTTAGGTAATTTTATGGTTGCTTGTGAAATTGACTAAGTCCGTTGTGGAAACAGCGCAGCAAATGATCCTTTGTTCGTTACACTTTACCTACACTGTAACCAAAACCACTTGCGGAACATTTCGCACCCACTTCTAAATGTAATGGTCATGCCTCCAAGAATACGCCCGGGACCATTACTGATTTAACGATATTTGCGCTAGCACAACAAGACTGACAGCGCCCTGGCTGTGATAGCTCTCAATCTGCACACCGCTTTAGATTTTGTATGCCGACCGCATTACAGCTTTATTCACTCCCACAGTAAATAAACAGGCACTTCCCGTTTCTCGACACGCTCCTTTTGAACGCCGAAAAAGTTCACTACTTTCACTTAAAGAGACAATTTAGCACGAATTTGAATCCCACTCGAACTTTCTCATGTTGAAAACGTATAATTTAGTGAATGGCCCATTAAAAAATCGACTGAACAAACTTTAGCAAACAATCGAAGGTTATCGTTTTTCTGTCTGCGCAGAACCATTGATCTTTACCGATTACTGCGGATAATTGTGATAATGATAATGCATAAAAGTTACTTTTACTAGCGCTGCTAAAAATAGAAAGCATTTCAGGTATTGTTTATTGGTGTAGGCCGTTTACAATGGTGACTTAAATAGTTGCTATGAACGGGAACGTTGTTAACAATATTTTTATGTACGTCCATTCGAAAGAAAAAGCATTTCCTGATTGTTGCAATAGGTACTTGTTTATTTTATTCGATGCTCCGCCGTTTGCTATTTGTTGGAGCAAGGAATTCGCAATCTTCGTGTATTGCAACGGCTCGTAAAAGACTATTGAATTATGGAATAGCTTTTTATTTGCTCTTATAAATCCACGTGTGGGTTCCTTTTTATGTAAAACGTTCTTATATGTGCCATAAATATAATTGCAACGTTTATAAATTGTAATGCTTGATGAACTCATAATTGCTGGCCTTCAATAGATTTTGACCCAAGATACCCAGAACATGGACTTTTTCCTTTACACAGTTGCATGCATGAAAAACTATAATTTAGATGTAAAAGATAGCAAAAGAAATAAAGACATTATTTATAGTAATCAAATATATTAGCGCGACTAATACAGTAAACTTTACTGAGCCGCTCTATCAATTTACTTAGCATAGCCTGATATCGCCATTATAAGCACATTAGAGATGGTGTCGGCACGCCACAAAAGCATTACTAGCATCTGTAACACGGTCACATCGATTCTTGACCGCCCAATTTTGTTTTTACCGCATTCTTTTATTCTTGCTCGAACAATTTCCAACGAGCGTGCGAAATGTATTACGTTCTTAGCCATTCGTACGTAGGCTTTAATTTCACGTGTTACGTTTGCTTGCAGTAATTGAAAGAACTGTTTTAAATCTAAACACGTGTAATTGAAATGGTTTTATGTATTTTTTATGACGAGTTGTTAGACGTCTTTTTAATGGGTACAAGTTTCACACGTATTTCGACTGTACGATGTTTTGTATCTCTAATCTGATAATGGGGATTATGCATTTTGGACAACAACGGTGTTTTTGTTCTAGTTTCTGCTGGACGTTTCAATTTTTAGTTTCAAATCGTACGCATAGTAAGCTTAGATAGTAGTTCAAGTGCTGCAAAGTATATTTTTTGTATAACTTTTTGGGTTTTTCATGCGTATATGTAAATTGTCTACCACCAATGTTGTTTACTTCGTGAGTGAGATTCTACGATATTTGAGTAAAATGACCTACGGGAACGTTTGCCTTGCCACTTATTCTGCTACGATTCCTACTATTTTAGTAGCATTTTACATCTATGTTTAAATGCAAAGTCCAATTAACATAACCACGATTTTCACGACTTTGATTTATTTCACTTTGGTCAATTAGATATATTTTAATTTATCGTGTAGTAGATTCCATTCTATAATAAATAAATTGAAATTCCGAGATTGTATTGCAGTGTAAAATACTTACGATACGAGTGCCTTTTTATTCTTGCAAATAATTGTAGTGAAGATTGCATTGTTTTGGTATCCAATAAACCATATATAACTGTCTTATTGTCGCATCTATACTAGTAAATAGTGGAGATTGTGCTTCTGAGTAGAGAGTTGTTTTCAGTAATTATTTTGCGGTGGCAGTCCATATAAACCGCAGTTCTATGCGGAAAGAGCGATAAAGATAAAGCACGGCGCATATGTAAAGTCTGAGTTTGCTACACGACGCATTTCGTTAATTGACTAACCGTACATTACGTTGCATTCAACGGTAAACATGTTCGTTCAATCATTATTCATTTCATTAAAATATATATTATAACTCGAACAGGGCGCCACTCAAAACAACTCGCACGTCTTATAATTAATGGGTGTAATCTAATTAAAACCCGATTTATTAAACGTTTACATCTTAATAATTTAGGGTCTGATATACATTTATTACTTCAACCTGTGGGTGCTTGCATTTTATCTTATCAGTTGAATTATAAAATAAACATACTTTACCGCGGAAACTGCTACTTAAAATGTACTTTTGTGTTAAATAAAATTTATTCCTTCATTTAAAGTCGAGGATCGTAAACATGAAACAAAATTACTTTATACGCAATTAGTCTGTTTGATAACTTTCCGTTATAATAAAGTTATTAAATCTGATATTATAAAATTAGGTGTAATAAAATGAAATGGGTTAATGACGGGTATAGATATCTACCGCTTCAGTCGCTTCTGAGTGTCCAATAAATGTTAAAACGCATCCCACTCCACAAACATCTCACGTCTGTAACTGTAACGGTTTTGTATTTACACGAACGTTACTATAAAATGTAATTTATTCGTCTACGGTGGAGTAATTTATGTTAAAACTCTTACAAAACGCGTCGGTTACCGCATATTAATTGCTGTTATTCACACGTAATTGTCCACTCTCGCTAATTATGTTATAAGGAGAAGGCGAGAAAAATATTAATGAAAACAACGAACTTACAGACGGTGTTAACTAATGCGTTATATTATGTATGCGTGCAAGTGAATATACGGGTCACGATCACGAATACTTTGCAAACGAGTCCATTAACATAAATAGAAGATTTATTCCGTGTGTAAGGGGCGACACTATCACGCGATTAATTAACAAATTAAATGTGAGAAATTCTAGAGAAACTGGGATAAAACTGGTACGTTTTTCCGTCGTCGCTTCATTCCCGTACCATTGTTTTCAATCTCAGTTCGCATCGATCATTTTGTGCACATGCGATCGTTAAATCTTTAATTAGTAGGTAAGTCTTTTTCTCTTTTTTCTTTTCGAGTGAAAAAGTGTCAATTGGTACACAATGATACAAAGATACAATTTAATTTGAGTTCAGTGAAAAATAATGACTAAAACAGACGCTCACGTGTCACATCAATTAATCATATCCATTGGTTCAATAGAAAAATATGAAAGAGGGTCGTTTCTCGAATTAAATTCTAAAAAATATCAAAGCTAATTATTTCGAGTACATTTGCAACTTTCTCACGGGCAAATAAGACATGTAAATGATACATTCAAAATGATAAAGGTCTAAAACATTTAAGTCAACCCTACAGACTTTCTCTAAATTGTAAGAACGTACAATAAAACAAAGGAGAAATTTTATAGTTGTACTCAAATAACAAGTAAACTATTCAACTCTGTCTGTATTTGTTTGTCAGACAGCAAGGTTGTATCGTTGCGGACATGCATATTTCAGCTTTCTATACGTTTTGAATTACCGTCTTCAAAAGCTATAACTAGAATTATCAATACCGTTTCAAACATTACTATTTCAGTAGCAGTAAAGATAATTCGATATGATTAAGTGTAAAATTAACACAGTTAATTTTATTTGATTTTGAGTGCGATTTGCGTAAATCTTAACTCGAGCAGTAACTGTATATAGTACGGATTATATTAAGAGGCTAGTATATAATAGTTATCTGCGACATTAATATCGCAATGTCAGTTAATTCTGGTCGTAGTGGGCATGTGCGCTTGAGACACAGCAATATTAACATGGAGTGCACAGAGGGTCACGGACCGAAGACCGCACAGCGCACACGGTATGCAAAGAGCTTAAGGACGCTATAACGTATTTTTACAAAAACACGCTGTTTTTCGGTACCATTTTAACTTAAAGCAATTACACGTGAGAACATAGTAATATCTTAATTTAAAGATAATATATTCAGCTCTACGTTCATCTTATAAAAATGGTACGACGTCATACAAAATTGTCGCTGAAATACGATTTTCCCAGCACAATAATCGCATAAAATGCAAAAAAATGGGGTCTAAACCGGTACCATTTTAAGAAAATTTAAAGCCTAATCTATCTTCTTACCTATAAATTATTGAGGGATATATAGTCCTTTATATATGGTGTAATTTTTATGAATCTAAATCAAAATTTTATTTCATTAATGAGCTAAATTAAAAATACTTGTCGATTTCTTCATACATTTTGTTCTCGCGGTTCGTCAGACCGCGCTCAGAAGCGCTCTTGGAAGGACGGGTGTATCGCTCCTCGTGCCAAAAATAAAAACGAAATAAAAAAGATTATTGTGCGTGCACTGTCTTTTTCGTGATTTGAAATATTTGATACTTTTTAGGAGTAAACTGTATAAGTTTCATATTCCAATTATTTGTAATTTAAAATTATGTTTTAAAAATTACCTTGCCTGAGATCCTCTTTTTTATGGGTTGTTGAAGGGATTGGTGGGAGGTAAAGCAATTTGACAAAACTTAAATCCAAAATGGCGCCGACGAAAATTTTACATCTTTTCGTCATGGGTGTCATTTTCATGGTTTTTGGGGTAGCTATTAACGAAAATGAGGTCAAAACTGAAATCCAAGATGGCGCCGAAGAAAATTTTACATCTTTTCGTCATGGGTGTCATTTTCATGGTTTTTGGGGTAGCTATTAACGAAAATGAGGTCAAAACTGAAATCCAAGATGGCGCCGACAAAAATTTTACATCTTTTCGTCATGGGTGTCATTTTCATGGTTTTTGGGGTAGCTATTAACCAATATGAGGTCAAAACTAAAATCCAAGATGGCGCCGACGAAAATTTGACATATTTTCGTCATGGGTGTCATTTTCATGGTTTTTGGGGTAGCTATTAACCAATATGAGGTCAAAACTAAAATCCAAGATGGCGCCAACGATTGTTCCTAAACATGTATTTCAATGCTCTTTAAAATTATTTTTAAGACATAAAATGCCAGATGTATTTTTTTTTCAAATAGGTGAATTCTTAAAACTCTTTGTGTATACCCCTAAAAAGCAACCTGCCAAACTTTGTTACCCGCACGTGAGCTATCGTTTAAGATAATGTTTTCATAGACAAAATACTCACATTAGCGAAGCGGTATATGCCGGCTGCACGAAGTTAGAGAAGAAAACAAACCTAAATTTCAGGAAAAATTTAGCAAAATTTTTTTAAAGTAATTTTGTTGTTTAAGTATTTTTTACGTGATCAGTGTATGCAAAACTACAAGTCCCTTAGCACTTAGTATACCGATAGTGGGACACCCTGTATAGTCGAATTCTTATATACTACGGGAGAGTCTTAAAAATAATTTTAAAGTGCATTGAAATACATGTTTAGGAACCATCGTTGGCGCCATCTTGGATTTTAGTTTTGACCTCATATTGGTTAATAGCTA
>CAJQZM010037430.1:0-12317 GCA_907164665.1 Colias nastes | reverse complement strand
TAAAATTTTCGTCGGCGCCATCTTGGATTTTAGTTTTGACCTCATATGGGTAATAGCTTCCCCAAAAACCACCCACATTTGCAAATGTGTTTGCTCCTTAATAAGAAAAGTTCAGATTTCCTAGGTAATGTGATGAATCTAATTTATTTAATTTCGACCGTATCTCGGAATAACATACATATTTTTCTAAGAATAATGCCGGATTTAATACATTGCCGGTAACATAATATGTATGATAATTCTTAAAAAAGTATTTTAAACATTTCAAAGCTTAGATATTGCATATAATTCCTAGAGGTTTTGTAAAACACTCACACTTTTTTAAGTTAGTTACTAACTAACATACTTATCAGAATTGTACCTACTAATAAAAGTAAGAAAATGAATTTTTAAAGTTCGTAATAATGTTCTGGAATCAATTTCAATAAAATTTAAAAATTAAAAATAATATCAAGTATTAAGATGACCTATAAAATGGAATGCGCTATGTTTACGTGAGCGTGATGTTGCCGCGAACAAAGTTACGACGTTAGATACCTAAATTTGAGTAACGCAGATCGGTGACAGCGTCCTTAATCCTTTAACCGTACGCATGACAAGCGCAACTTATGATTCTTGACCCAGCAAACAAATGGATGACAACACAAACATATTACCTTCGTTGATAATTACGAACGCACCGTGTTGTTTTATCAAACTGGTTGCGATATTCCGAGTTCACTTCTGTGGGTCAGATGTACAATATTCCTAATAAATTCTTGAACGGGATTCTAAATTATTGTTAAACTCTATTATTAAATATAAATTAATTCGGCGCTATACAATTTAGCTTAATTGCCTCGGCGTTGATGATTGCATCGATGGTCAATAACCTTATATGAAAAAATGTTCTTTTGGCGCTTAGTCTTGTTGGCAGTTTCCTTTTTGTTATTTTACAGAGACAATGCGTAATAAAATAGAGCAAAGACCGGACGCGTTTTACTAAGCAAACATCGCAAGGCGTTAATGGGAACATAGTGTAGATATAAAATGATTCATCAAATTGTACTGTAGACTATAAAGAAAATAAAACCACGTCCAGAGATAATGCGAATAATATAAAGGATATTCTCACGGCGCGCAACGACCTCAAATTTTCTTCTTTATCGTTTAAAATCATGCATCTCGCTGGTTCCATGAGCAAATTAACATCCGTTTAATTGGCCAATTGTAAGATAAGCTGCAAATTTGTTTAGTTCAGAGTTACTATTTTACCAGTGGGTAAACGACCTAGTAAGATATAAAGTGAAGTTTAAATAAAGGAAAAGTACACTATGGTATTCCTTATGGAATTGTTTCTTTATAAAAATTATATTTGACTTTCATTTGAAGTTTTCATACTTTTGGAAAAGACTATAGAATCATCCACGTATCAATCATATAATAGTTGTTTCATAAGACGTAGCAAGCTTTACATATTTCCAAACGCTCCCAAAACGGTTTATGAACGAACATTAATATTAAACTAATATTTATATCTCATTTCCTATGTCGGATGCACTTCCTTGATACATCAGCGCACAATTACTCGTGTCTCCGGGCATCTTATCACATTTTGAAATAACTGTAGACGGCCTTCAAGTATCAACGCTTGCACCAAATGATACCATGATGATTGCAATGATATAATATAATGAAGTTTTAGTTTATAGCTTTATACACATTTCCAGTAAAATAAAATTAAAATTAAATAAAATTAAAATCCAAAACAGGACAACCTGTTAATGAAACCATTACAGATCAGCCTTAATTTAAGCAACATTAATGTAACTGTATAAAAACTGTAAATAAATATTTCGTATACCTTATGCACAAGTGGAGTAATGCAAAAAAATTTGATGAATTTTGATTTAATCACTGTCGTTATATTGTATGGACGTAAAAAAAAATATAAATGCAAGAAACGACACTTTCTGATTGTAAATATTCGCAAATATGTGAAAAATATTACAATTTCTATATTAATTGGTGAGATGGAAAAGTCGTACAATAACACCAAGTGAAAAATTTTATTTAGGGTTTAAAGGGACAAGATTATGAGCGGCCTCATCAAAAAGTCCAATTTGTTTTTATATTGCCACGTGAACTATAGCTGTTATTCTTATTAAGTTATGACATGGTGTAGTGTTGTGTAGGCTTTGTTTTCATTTTCGACAGCCTTTTAACATACCGTTAACACTTTTTTGCGTTACATTTATCGACGTATCTCAATTAAGAGTTAATTAGTAGCGGAAGTGAGATAGCACTCAATATAATCGCATATGATAGAAACCTGTTACGAGTGATAAGAACACGGCAGTACTAAGGATGAATGGCAATATAAAAGGAAACAGTTCGTTTCATAAGGTTGTCTACCTTTCTCTCCATTAGCCTTAGTCAAATTCGTACCCGATGCATATGACTTTGCAATTTTTTCAAATTAACATGCACTTTCACTATTCAAAATTACGATATCGTTTATATTTTTTTATCTGGTGCAGATACGTTTTTTATTCCTTAATCAAATTTTCGACTAAATATCAATAAAAATTCAAATTAAGGCCAAATAGGCCACTCTACGTAATGTTTTATTCAACCGTTTATGTCTCTGACCCTGTTTTGGGCATGGCACAAATTACCTAAATCTCAGATATTAACCTCTACAAATGTCGTGGAAACATTTGTGATGAGACAATAGAATGAGCCTACCATTTTTGGTCGATCTCGTGAAATCGACCACACTTACAATATGTTTAAACATTTCGAATGCCTTTAATTGTGGAGGCAAAGTAATAAGTTGTGTAGTTCTGGTCAACGCCGCACAGCTGGAATCGCTAATGAGCGAGCGCAATTCAAATCGCCCGATTTATAAGGAATGAGTTATTTCGCTGGAAGCACGTAGGTTATTTATATATTCTAAACAAGCACTCAGATATTCAAATCCATAGTGGCGAGATAAGTGTAGCGAATTTCTGATATGCGCTCCGAGACCCTCGAGCAGTTGTGCTCATAGAGTTAATCTCGACTCTCATGTAAAGACATTCATTAGGACAAATCGTGTTCATTTATTCAATTACCTACACTTCATCCGATAAAGATACTTATTAAAGTATTTTGCAACATTCTAGCGAAGAATCGCAATCATCTACAATTTCAGACTTGATAATGTAATATTTGTTCCATGAAAATAATATAATTAGATTTATGCTTTATGACAGAATTAAAAATAACTGTTACATACTTTACAACTAGTTTCTTTGATTGCACGTATTATATTTGTTCGATGCATTGTGTCCTGCGGTTGGTATGAAAGGGACTCTAACTTAGCTGTAGGCTTAGCAAGTAATCCCTTTCATTCTCTATAGAATATGCGCATATCATAAATAGTAATTAAGGGAGGCGAGTTCTTATATTAAGACCTCATAAATGACCGCGATAATTTGATTTTAATAACTGGATCCGATTCCTGCATCTCCATTAAGAATATAAGTGTCTACAGTTTAACACCTTATCTTTGCTCATAAATACGATTTCTCTTCTACATCATTGAAAACAAACTAACAGACATGTAATTTAATGGTTTCTTTTTACTTTTATTTTATAGAATAGCATTAAGAAGACTTTGTTAATAGAACATTTAATTTTAAACGATAAACCATGTTGCATAGTGACATTGATATAATTCGAGTATTGTAACATTTAATTGGCGACCTATAGTAACGCATAAATCTTGATGAACTTGTCTTGATTGAACAGGCGCATTAAGCTGAAAGTTTATAAGACTGCTGAAACTCGTGATGCGATGTACAAACCAAATGTAGTTACTCTTAATTAGCCGTTATACTATAAATTTTAAAAGCGAACGATAAGGTCCCGTTGGCCTCTCGCTGAAACGGAGCTGGTTGGCTAATGGCGGTGCGAATGCCTTTAATTAATCCCCCTCTGGCGAAACATATTCCGCAGCATAGATTCGGGTGGGGTTATTAGCTGCGTCTCACGCGACATTGGGATCACATGTCTATACAATACTTAGCTAAACATATCGTTCTATGCCTTCTATAAATAAACACACATCATACATTACTCTTTAATAAGATAATGATATAAGATAATTGAGGCTTATTGATCTTACACAATACAAGCCGGGCATACCTGTTATCCTTTACAATTTAACAAGCCATTTAAAATTGTCATCATTCGAGTTTCCACGAAACATGTTTTTATTTTACCTAAGTTGATTATTAATGTCCCTTTAATTATGTAGCGGTATAAGAAAAAATGAACAGTTACAACTTCTATGGCGATGTAATATCAATTAAATCAAAAAAGGATTGTGCACAGCCGCCATTCCCAAAATACGACATAATACATTGCTAAATAAGGGATAGATAATTTCTAATATTGAAAAAGATAATGCGTTCGACTCGCCCGTTCTATTTGCGGACACGAAGATTGCTATCGAGGTTAATAGTTGAACAAAATACCGAACTTATGCAAACATTACGCTTAGCATCCGAGTGCAGATCGATGTTTGCAGTTCGGTCTTCGATCGCTTGCCTTTGTTTATGTTACTGTTCTTTGTACATAAATGGAATGAGCCTTGTCGACACGTTCAGACGATAACGGAGTGTTTTGTCTGTAATTAAGAACGAGTGGGGGTCAGACGTTCGGAGACCGCTGGGACTAAAACTTATGGTGACGTTTGTAGACTAGAGTAGTCTTACTATTGTTCAATTTAAACCTGAACGTTCCGTTTTCCTCGCATAAAAATGCAAAAAATCCAATATTATTGTTGGTTTTGCAAACTCAAACTCAAACTCAAACTCAAACATTTATTTATTCAATTAGACTTCTTCCAGAAGCACTTTTGAATCGTCATTACATTCTTTAAATTTACCACCGATTCGGAAAGCAGTATCTATGGAGAAGAACCGGCAAGAAACTCCATAGTTGCTCTTTTAAAGTCATGTCCATATACAATATAATTTTACATTACATGTTACTTACATCTAACTACATAATATTATATATTATCATAATATGCCAAAGAACTGTCCTGTTATTCTTACGCGACAACCCTCCATGGATTTTCATCTTCCATATATTCATTAATGCTGTAGTAGGCTCTCTGAACTAATACATTTTTTAAATAAGTTTTAAATTTAACACTACTAAACTCTTTAATACTATGAGGAATTCTATTGTAAAAACGTATACCTTGGCCCATAAATGAATTTTTAACTTTAGCTAACCTATAAAATGGCATTTCAATTTTATTTCTATTCCTTGTGCCATAACAGTGTCTATCTCCTACTTTTGTGTGTAAGTCCGCGTTTTTGTGTACATGTAAAACATTATTAAATATATACTGTGATGGTACAGTGAGGATACCAATATTCTTAAAGAGATCTCTTAGTGAGTCCCGAGCACGTAAATTATATATAGAGCGTATGGCTCTTTTCTGTAATATAAATATAGTTTCTATATCTGCAGCCCTGCCCCATAGCAGAATTCCATAGGACATAATGCTATGAAAGTAGCTAAAATAAACCAATCTAGCCGTATCTTCATCGGTGAGATGCCTTATTCTTCGAACTGCATATGCAGCTGAGCTGAGCTTAGCAGCGGTGGTGGCAACATGGGTCCCCCATTGTAGCTTCTCATCTAGTGTCAAACCAAGAAAAACAGTAGACTCGACAGGGTATAATACTTCCCTGTTTAAAATGATATCCCTTTTGACCTTTTTTACATTTGGAAGGATAAACTCTACACAATTTGTTTTTTTTGCATTCAATAATAAATTATTAGCATTAAACCAATTAGATATGCGTAAAAGAGCAGAGTTTACTTCGTCAACATTTGTGTCATATCTATCCACATTAAATATTATTGAGGTATCATCTGCAAACAATACTATTTCACACATATCCTGCAAATAATAAGGTAGGTCATTAATATACACTAAGAACAAAAACGGTCCTAAGATAGATCCCTGCGGAACACCAATGTTAATCGGCGCACCGCAAGATTTCTCTCCATTAACAACAACGGTCTGTACCCTGTTCTGAAGATATGAAGCTATGAGGTCCTGAGATAAACCTTTGATACCATAAAAATTTAGTTTCCGTAATAGAGTGGAATGTTCTACACAGTCGAAAGCCTTAGAAAGGTCGCAGAATATCCCCAAAGCATTCTTTGAATTTTCCCATGCTTTATATATATGTGACAAAAGAGCTATTCCAGCATCAGTGGTAGAGCGCCCTCTTGTAAAACCAAACTGTTTGGCGTGCAGTAAACCATTTGAAACAAAATGACTACATAATTGGTTTAAAATCAATTTCTCGAAGACTTTGCTCAAAGTTGGTAAAATAGAAATAGGCCTATAGTTATTACAGTCTTCTTGGTCACCGCTTTTGAATAAAGGAATAACTTTACTAAACTTTAATAAATCAGGGAATATACCACAGTCACAGCATTGATTAAATATAAACGCTAAATGGTTGGCAATGTTTTCTATAATATTATTTACTAAATTCACAGACATTCCCCAGAGATCACATGTTTTTTTTAAGTTTAATGTTTTAAAAGTTTTAACAATTTCATCTGCAGTCACATGTCGCAATTCAAATAATACATTACACTCCGCAACATGGTCCCTCAAATAGGACTCCGCAAGCACTGATGATGAATTTAATTTTTTAGTGATACTAACAGGGACACTACTAAAGAAATCTTCAAAAGCAAGCGCAACATCAGCACTTTTGTCAATGACCCTGCCAGCATTTACAAGTTTTATGGTACTATTTGTCTGGCTTTTGCCCATTTCACCATTAATAATTGCCCAAACCGTTTTTACTTTGTTATCAGAGTTGCGTATTTTATCTCTGACATATAGACACTTGGCAGTGAAACAAACTTTTTTAAAAGTTTTTGAATAATTTCTAACATAATTATGAAATGACAAGTCTTTGTTATATTGCTTCATGCCATATAACTCATATAGAATGTTCCTGCATCTGTGTATACTAGGTGTTGCCCATTGACTAAATGGTAAATCCTTGGTGATACTTAAAGATTTAACTTTAAATATTTTTTTAAACTCATTATGAACTAAATTAAAAAGATTTGTAAACATTTCACAAGGATTATTATGAAAGGATTGATCATTCAGGTTAGGCAGTTTATTATTAATATTATCTCTAAATTTATCAATGCCTTTTTTAGTTATAGGCCTAACATTAATTCTTTTAAACTTAGGTATGCAATCCCATTCCAAAACTACTTTCTGGCCACAGTGATCTGAAGTCAGTATATTGAGGATATTTTTTTTCTAGACAGTTGCAATCACAGTATATATTATCAATACAAGTTGCAGAAGTAGGTGTAATTCGTGTGGGTTCATCAAAAACTTTATACAGATTAAATGAGTGAAACAAATTAACTATTCGTGTTGCCGTTTGTGTGTGTGAAAGTAAATCAATATTAAAATCACCACATACTATTACCTTCTTTTTACTCCTGCCTAAACGCTTTAATGTTTCTTCCATGACTGTCTCAAACATATTATAGTCACTGGAAGGAGGTCTGTATACGCAAACAATAATGTAACGCTCAAGCTCAACACAGGACAGTTCAATGGTGCGTTCTACAGAAAGACTTACAATGTCAGTTCGTTCTTTGCATTTAACACTATTGTGTACAAAAATAAGAGAACCTCCATGAATAGCATGTGCCCTATAGTATATACTTTTTAATTTATAATTATCAATATTTAATAACAACTGACATTGTTTAAGCCAATGTTCTGTTACACAAAATATTTTTATACTATTATGATTTAAAAATAATTCTATTTCTAATAATTTGCTAGCCAAGCCTTGAATATTTTGATGTACAATGGAAAAAGGCTGCTTAGCTGTTGTCTTACATACTAGTTTAAATCTAGCATAGGGCTAGTTTGTCCGTCAACACTTAACCTAGGTTGATGTATATAATTACTACTACATAAAATTATAGTAGATCGATGGTCTGATACCAAACATGTACCAGACTGGTTAATAATTTTATATGCTATTAACATAGCAAGTTCTCTCTTATATCTAAATGGCAGATACACTGTATTCCTTGTCAAGCAAAAAGATTTTGTACAAGAATTTATGTCAAAATATATAAATGCATCACTATGATGATTTGTTAGGTTATATAATTTTAAGTTAATGTTATAGATAAATCTATTTTGATTTTGTGTCAAACCAGGCAAATATGGTAATGTACACAACATAAATTTGCATTTTGTCTCACTACTAATTTTCAACATTTTTTGAAATCCTATATCAATGTCATGTTTTTTTAAATTAAGACTATCTCCATATAATATAACAACAATACTATTTTCATTAAAACTAAAATTATCTAATGAATTCATGATATATGTAAATGAACTATTAGGAGTACAAAAATTAGTTACTTTATGCCCTAAGTTGTTAAGCAAAGCGCCAAATCCCTGACCAATGTTATCCGACAACACAATAATTTCCTGCAACCAAAAACAAACCGTAAAATCATTCGACGAGAATGTTTATGGGTGAGCTGAAGGGATTATTATTGCGCATTAACTGGATAATTAATGAGCTTTTTCTATGTAAATAAGCTTGCAGCAAATCTGTTCGTGAGACGTCAGTATAGCACGGGCCGGGGCCAGTTGTGGGATCACGAAGCCGTAAACATTGGACAATAATAATCGTTGGTCGCAATGCATGCGCGGCACACTGCTCCCGTGCTAATGGCTAATGGCGGTTCCTATTGCTCTTTATTAACTGTTATACTAATCTGAAAATTAGTACCGTATTCTGAATAATAAGTTTATTTCCTTTATTCAAAGAATATGTTTCGTCTTATATTTTTGCTTTATAACCTTACCAACTATGATTTTTTTTATAACACTGTTTCCGAAATAAAAATATCACCATTTAACTCACCAAAATTACGATACATTTATCAAAAATTTAGAATACGTTCCTGTTTAATTTTACCACCGGTATATTTATAAAATTACATAGAGATGAAAATTATGATAAGATGGCTGCAATTTTAGAAGAATGTATAAATAATGGGAATGGAGTTATTTCGATAAAAATAAAATACCGGGTCAACATTAATTTTCTTATCTGATGTTTCGGTTCGTTGTTAATTACTATTTAAAACGTTTAAACGGAGATTTTTCTCTATGTAGATTATTTTAAATTCATTATCATTCATTAAATGTTCTGGCTTTGAAAATATATATTTCTGATACTTTTTACTTATCATTTTAATAGTCATTATAAAATTGGTTAAATAGCGGGAAAAATTACATATTGTTCTTATATTAATTTATAATCTTCACGATTTTATTTTCCAGAAATACACTTTTTGCTATCATGTTTATAGAATAGAACTATAGAATTATATTATTTTCTTAATGTATCAATAACAATGCTCGACAAAAAATATATTCCAACTATTTATCGCATACGATGCAGGCAGCTAAGTGTCGATAAATGTTTCCCGTTAAGAGCAAATATTTCTCTGCGGGTTAATTGTGACGTATTGTGTGTGGAACCATAGCTTTCACGAGGGAACCATAGAGCCAGGGATGTGAATGTGAAACCTTTAAACGTTTATTTACCAGCGCTAAACTTCCTTGTTGCAGCACACACTCACCGGGCACAGTGGTAAAGTAATGGCTGCTAAATTCCTCGGAGAGCCCACTAAAGTGATCACGGGCAGCCACGATAGAACACTTAAAATATGGGATCTCAGGAGTAGAATGTGTAAGAGCACTCTGTTTTATGGATAACAATTATTTTCTAATGCACAATCAATTCTTAATGATTCGTTTGATACACTTCTGGTACTCTGTTTCTTACAATGAATGTGTTGAAGAAATTTAAACTAATTTGAAGTTTGTTCTTCTTTCTTACACTGTCAATTTAAAAATAAAAATCTCTTAATAGCTCTATAACAAAAGAGAGATTAAATAGTAATTTTTTAGACTTAAGAACACAAATGCATGATTTCATAAGCATGACTTCTTAAACAATATATTTTATCATATAAAAATCTAGTTTTTAATGCATCTATTTTTTTTCCTTTCACAGGTACAGAAACAAAATTCGCAGGGTCATCTTGCAATGACCTCGTGACGTCAGATGGTGCGGGCTCAACAATCATATCAGGGCATTTTGATAAGCGAATACGATTTTGGGATATACGAACAGAAATGTCGGCCAATCACATCATGCTTCAGGGCAAGGTTACGTCGCTGGACCTTAGCAGAGGTACGTTTGCATCACTGTTATTGATCTCCGAGATAATGAAACTTCAATTCACTTCTCACGATCGAAACTTAATATATTTTTTAAACGGTTCTATTCAAGCTCTTTTAAAACACACTCGTTAATTTCTATAGATGTGAGGTGTAATGTAATATTGGAGTGTAATTAAATGCTCAGCATATTAGTATTGGAATTCGTGTCAGTACAACAACGTGACGGGTAAGCGATGCCCATTTCCGTTACGTGTGTCTCGATCAAACCCCTTTTTGTTGGTAACGGTTCGGACCGTGCACGAAACGGCGAGATTGATACCTTCAATTCGGAGTGTCTGGACGTCACTGTTTCGGAAACTGATTGAATCACGTCGAATTCGTCGCCGACGACCTCGCTCGAGCGATCGGCTAATAAATAGGGAGACCGTTCACAGTTAGACGTCACGCTCGATCCAGATCCATCAAAAGTATCAATCATCTGTTACGCGTTGATGTGCTCTTGTAATAACATCGGATATCACGGCGACCCAAATAATCTCTCTGTATATACGAGATAATAAACAAACTTTTCCTTCGAACGAAACAAAGGTTAGCTAGAAATCATCTCGTGCCACTTTTACGGTAATATTTCAAAAGGAAACACCAATTGATTGTCCAACGTCGACTAATAATATGATTAATGCTAGCGAGATCTTATCATCTTCTAAAGTCTCATTTAATTTAATAATAATCCTGGCATAATCTAGCGGTCTCAACTGCTTTTTACCTTAAAGGTTTTGGAATCGCAGAGGTTAATCCTCTCGTGAACATAGAAAAGCAATAAAGTATCTAATAATACACCACGATCGCGGTACACAAGATAAATCGTCAGAATGGGATGTTTGCTTTCGTGTATAATTTAACAGTCGTTTTTGCATTTCAATCGTAAATATTTTTACGCTTTTTTATTGTAAGCATTCGTTACAAACATGACAACATCTCATGGTTGGGTGACATTTTGAAATATCCTCGTATCGTATAACGGGTCAAAAGGCAAAGTTTTATAAGTCTTTTTAAATTTAGATACATTCATTTCCTGCTACATTGAAAAAGACATTCAATCCACATTACATTTCTTTGTATGCGTTAAAAAGTTATTCTTAATTGAAAAGTTATGTTACTGATTTAATACTTTATTAGAATTCGACATTTGAAACCTTTTATTGATAAATGATGTTATTTCTGTGCTATAAAAAGGACATGTTTACTTATTTTCAGATAGTAATTATTTGTTGGCGTGTGTCCGAGACGATACCATACAACTTATAGACTTACGAATGAATACAATTGTACGATCTTTCAGGTAAGATGATTTGAATAATTTTCATTTATTTCATGGAACAGTAATTATAAATCTAAAAAAGTAGTCAGACGGGTACCCTGAGGATAGGTGGCGATTCCGCGTACAATTCGTGACTCATTATCTTGAAACAAACAGGATGTATACTTTAACTTTGTGAGAGGAAAAAGCTCTGTAAATTAAACAATATTATGAAGAGCAAACATTAGGGGATCATGCTTTAAATATTCCCCTACTTGTTCATAGTGTACAGAAAAATTATAAGGAAGACGAGAAAATTTATTTGTCCAATAATGTTAAGAGTGTAGCTAGCTCATAGAAAGTAATAAGATACTACCACAATAGCCTATTCCTTTAGTTTCAATTGTACATGTCTCTATTAAATTTAACCCTTGAATATAATATGAGTAGCTGAGGAGCTGTGTCCCGCGGTTTCACCCGCATTGCTCCGCTCCTGTTGGTCTTAGCGTGATTATGTATAGCCTATAGCCTTCCTTGATAAATGGGCTATCTAACACCGAAAGAATTTTTCAAATCGGACATCGGCTTTATAATATTAGTATAGAAGATATTGTGTACGGTCCGCAGTCACGACTCGTTCAAGGTGGGCTGCGACTGGTCGCGCGCGGCGTTCGGGCCGGGCGGGCGGCT
>CAJQZM010037425.1:0-39613 GCA_907164665.1 Colias nastes | reverse complement strand
ATACAGATGAATACAAATAAAAAACGATCGAATTAAGAAAAAAATTTATTATAAAAATTTAATTTAACAGTTTATAATAGCGTAGTTGAAAATTTGGCTCAAAACCATCATCTCTCATCAACATAATTCTAGTTACTTGTTCATCTGTAAATTATAAAATTTATAGATAAATATTTATATATATATTACATAAATAATTACCCGTGAACCGCTAAATCAATTGCATACATTCATCCTTTGCTTATTAACTGTAATAAAATATACAATGATGCACATAATATAACATAATAATACAAGCTAAAAATACAAGTGATACAAATTATCCGTTCCGTCCTAAAACTTCCGTCCGTTTCTATGATGTCTTATAGATTTCTCGAAAGGCTTCGAATTGAGCAGAATTATCTTGTAGAGCTTTTAGTCTTTTGATTAGAATTTTATTGCACTTCACAAATAACAAAATATTACTAAACTAAAACTAATAGCTTTAACTATATAAAAACATAACGAAGATTGATATTTTCTTAGGATATTTGTTATCCAATAGATTTATAGGATTTTTAAGAACATACTTAAAAATTATTCTCTTGAAAACACAAAATTTATATTTATTTTGATAGTTATATTATTTTGATTGAGTGATGTCAAATGTCAAAAAAGTAAATAAAGAGATTGCCATACATGGAATTTTGGATTCCATGAATATGTAATAAATAGAACATTAATTAAACGATTGATATAAAAAAATATCGAATTTGATTAAAATTAAATTAACTGCCATGTTTTTTGTGCATAACATGTGCTTTTTTCATATGCAATTGTATTTGTAATAATGCGAAAAATTTATGTAACTAATTTTAATTTACTATATATTCCATAATATCAAGGTAAATTTCTTGGAAAAACAACACTAAATTTTTTAGGTCCATACTATAGTTACTGAAAATCGTTAGTTACCGACCGATTTCGGTCGACATCGATGTCGATTAATGTGTCGAGACTACGCCTACAGAACAGGAAAATTAACACGCTCGTTACTTTAACCCTCAACTACCTGACCGGAGTCTCTCAGACTCCAGCAGTCTTATTTTTGTCTATATCTTTACAAGCAAGTGTCCTTGAACGGTGTGCGTCCGTGTACCTTCGCCCCTCTACCCGCAGTACCACGCCTGCACTCGTCGAGGACATACGCGCGCGCGCTGTGTTTTGGTGAGTAAAAAACTATGTCGTGGAGTCTGAGAGACTCCAGGTAGGTAGTTACGTGACTTTTTCATGAAACTTTTTTTTTCTGTTTTAGTTCAAAATGACCTCGAATGGTAAAAATATTGAGCGTTGGTTGGAGGAGGACCTTTCCTCGAATGAAGAAGAATGTTTTGATGAACAGTGCAGTGAACACGAGGAAGATATTGAAGAAAATTGTGTTCTTCCCTGTGATTCTGCATCGGATACAGAGATGCAGATGCAGGATGTAGTTATGAAGCACCTGAAAAGTTGGCAATACGCAAGTACTGCTTCACATGTGACCCGAAAAAAAAAACGTAAGACGCAGTACTTGTGTTTCATATGTAAGAAGCCTACATGCCTGCAGTGCTCCTACACGGCGTGCTCAATATGCCGGGAAAAATTGTAAAGTTTGAGCCTTGCAATTTTATAAAAAAATTTCTTTTTTGCCAAAAATTTGTGTCACATTATGTTGATTAGTTACTAAACTTTAAACAATTTATGAAGAGAGTTCCTAATTTTTGTTAGTTTTTTTAAAGATCTCATTTAATAAAAGTGTCAAACTTTTGAAAAAATTTTGCTTACTTTAAAAAAAAGTGTAGTTTTTAAGTATAAGCCATAAGGTTATATATATATTTTTTTACTTTTAAGAAATAAAGAAGTGTTCAAGCTATAACATGTTTCTTTTAATTTATTTTCATTTATAATAGTTTTTGTTTATTAAGAGTTCAAAGTATGGGAGTCTGAGAGACTCCAAGTAGGTAGTTACGTATAAGAAATTAGGGTCAGGTAGTAGAGGGTTAAACAGACAAAACTTTACCACGACTCGAAGGCGGTAAATTGTTTACCAAAGCCATATACTTGCAAAGTCAGATTTAAACTTTTAAGGGGTCGTTCTCAAAAAAGTGCCACAACTTGAATTAATTTATCAATTTTAAAAAATGTTTTAGATGTTGCGTTTTTGTTTACTGAAATTATGGAGGGTACATTGCTTATGACGAATTTATGGAAGGGAATCAAATTTACTCATAATTGTATAAAATATAGCCTTTTAAAAAAATGATCTCACAGGTTAAAGAGACCTTATTCAGGTTAATGAGAAAACCGTGCCACGTTTAAGATTAATAAACAGGTTACAGGAAATAAAACAATGCGATTATGCAAAATCAACGTTTATTATAATCAATAACTAAATAGCAGTTTTTTTTTCAAAAAATAACAATTTTTCTTCGAAAACGTATTATTTTTTTCGGTACATTAAGAGAAATATAAAAAAAAAATCAAATACTTAAACAAAAATTCTTCTTGAAATAATTTTTATTTATTTGATGCCCTTCTTTCCCTAAATGTGAATAAGTCATGTGATCCCGACGGTATTCCCCCCCATTGTGTTAAAGACCTCCAGTTTTAACGCGTCTCTTTCGGTGCCCGTACTCTTCAGGCACAGTCCCAAGCTTTTGGAAAACCTCTTTAGTGCATGCCATTCCCAAAAAAGGCGATCGCTCAGACCCGTCCAACCTCTCTGCTCTCAAAGGTAATGGAATCCATTATCAATCGCCAGCTTCTTGAGTTTCTTGAGGAGCGCCAGCTGATTAGCGATTGCGAATACGGTTTCCGTAAAGGTCGCTCAGCTGGCGATCTTTTGGCGCTCTTGACTCACAAATGGGCGACTGCTATTGAGAGCAAGGGTGAAGCTTAAGCATTTAGTCTAGACATAGCGAAAGCCTTTGACCGGGTTTGGCACAAGGCACTCCTAGTCCTAGCAAAGCTACCATCATATGGGATCTCTCGGAAATTGTGTCAGTGGGTCACCAGTTTCCTAACAGAGCGGATCAATGTCGTTGTCGACGGTTCGTGCTCCGAATCTAAGCCTGTGAATGCTGGGGTTCCACAAGGCTGCGTTCTTTCTCCAACTTTGTTTCTTCTGCATATCTTTGACATGCTACTATCTAGCGGCATTCATTGCTATGCAGACGACAGCACTGTTGACGCACATTACACCGGCCGATGCAATATTTCACGGGATACCGTTACGAAATATCGAATGATGTCCAGTTTCGTCGTCATCTGGAAGGAAAGGCTATGCTAGCCTCCCAAAAACTTGGTGTGCTCTGTAGAGCGGGACAGTATTTCACACCCGGCCAACGCCTACAACTTTACATGGCTCAAGTCAGGCCGTACATGGAATACTGTTCCCATTTCTGGGCCGGAGCACCCAAGTATCAGCTCCTTCCTTTTGACCGAATCCAGCGACGAGCTACACGATTAGTGGACGACCCTCGTATTACTGATCGGCTGGAATCTTTGGCTCTCCGTAGAGATGTTGCATCTCTCTGCGTATTTTACCGCATTTACCACCATGTTTTCGATGTCGCTGGTAGGAGGACTATTGCAATCCATAAAACGTTGTATTCTTTCTTTTTCTTCTTTTTTGCGTTGATAAGACTTTTTTGCCTCTTCTCGCCACTTTCTTCTCAACATTTTTTGATCCCTCTGTGTTAAATTGTTTATAGACACTACCTTTCCCTCATTTTTATTTTTATTTTCCCTCATTTATTAAAACCTAAAACTATCTTTTTATACTATCAAACTAATTGTATTATTTATGATTAATTACTTCTAAATTTCTTTAGTAATAAGCATATATTCAAAAATAAAGAGTAAAAGTATCTTTAACTTGTCAGCAATCTCTTTAACCTGTGCATTTCGAACAGGATAAAGAGAGACAGTTTAATGAGAAAACGTAGGTAAACAGTCAATAACAAAGAAATGGTTAGGTTTTTTTAAATTTTGCTTAGGGAATTGTAAATAGGTACTATTTAACATTTTCTATCATACTAAATTACAACACAGTATATACAAAAATAAAAAAATATTTTGGTCAGAAAAAAGATAACATACCTGTTACAAACTTCGATTGCGTTATCGCGATGTAATTTTTTAATAAACAGCTCAAGTTTCGACACGTCTTTCTTGACCATTGGTTAGCTAGATACTGTCGGCTCATTTTGCACGGGAAAGGGATTTTGCCAACGTATTAGTATTCGGGAAATATGTTATAATGTGCAACGACAGGTTATGGAGAAAAATTGTCCGGACAGAATTTGAATATGAACAACTATAAAATTAGACATATTTTCTAAGTTATTGTTTTAATAATATTGATTGTTACCATATATAGAAAAGTATTTTATTTTATTTACACGTTTTTTTAAAGTATATATTTTTTTATTTCACCTCAAAGTCGAACACTTCGTTTTCGGACACGACAAGTTACTGAGAATATGACATTACAAAATTATTTTAAAGAAAATTGCTTACTTTAATCTTATTCTTATTACAAGGCCTCCATTATAAAAATCTCTTTTAATAAATATAGTACATAACCAGATAAGTTACCTTTAAAGATTTTTTCGTAATCTCTAAAAATTGCTCGGCAGGTTATGGTGCCACTTTTTTGAGAACAACCCTAAGAGACGTGTAGAGAACTGCGGTTGCAACGAATACCTATTTGAAGTTCTACCACGGAAGTTTGTGAGTTGGCTCGGTGTCGATTACTAATTCTATTACATTTGGTTTTCACTTTTACTTTATTGCAGCTAACACGTGATTGTGGGTTGTATTCCGTACTAGCTGCGCTCCGCTGTTTCACCCGCGTGGCTCCGCTCCTGTTTTAGCGTGTATATGTTACCGGAAATGTATGAAATCAAGGAATTGTATACAAATCCTAGGAAATGTGTACAATTCCGATACCATTTAGGAAATGTATAAAATATTGTTTAATAAACTATTTAATGCATAGATATCCTAGGAAATGTATAATCTTCCTCGGAATTGTATATAATTCCAATATCGTATTAGGAAATGTATAAAGTAAATGATTTATGTAATAAAACACTTTTTTTTTAATTATAGCACTTATTGAGACAATCGGGTAACAGTCTTACCGTAAAATAATAATAATATGTTCATATTATCTTACTAATTAACATTTCTTAAATCAACTTATATATTCAATCAAATCAAATTTTCATTTGGTAAGTAATCAGTCCCCTCGTCCCGCTGTCCCCGTGTACATGTCGCAGTCGGATTGTATAATCCGCCGTATTACAAACGGCCGGCATTTTGTAATATGCCGAAATTCGTCTTTTTCCAAAATTCTACAAAAAAAAGGTCGCGAGCCGACGGAGCCCCACTTCGTGGGGCTCCTATTTCTATGTAGTTTTAAAAAACACGAACCTAACCTAACCCACCCCCTTATCCAATCCAAAAATTTCTGATTACGAATTTTCGGCCCTCCCCCCCTCGTCCCGCGTACCTTCCAATATCTTAGATGTTTTACATTTCCGATTGCTATTTAGGAAATGTATAGATTTCCTAGGCAATGTGTATAAAATAATTTATTTCACACATTTCCGTGCGATTTTAGGAATTACATACATTTCCTAGGAATTTTATACAATGACGGATTACATACATTTCCGTTAACATAATATATATTATATGGTTATAGCGTGATGATATATAGCCTATAGCCTTCCTTTTTTTCAAATCGGACCAGTAGTTCTTGAGATTAGCGCGTTCAAACAAACAAACAAACTCTTCAGCTTCATACATTTTAGTATAGACATAGTAGATTACCTATATGAAATACAGATATAGATCTAAAGTTTGTAAAATTACATATATTATTACGGTATAATAAGTAAATTGTTATAGCTTTGAGACAATTAAGATGAACTAGTTAAAGTTTCGAATTACGATCTTACAATAGAATTATGTGAATATGAGTTAAAATTTACTGTATAGCTTGCTTTTAGTTTTCAATAGAGTCTTACCGAATTTAATACACTTCATAGTTAAGGTAACGGATTTAAATGTTACACCATCTAACTGGAAACTTCGTTCATTGAACTTTAGCAATAAAGTTTAGCAAGTATCTAAAGTTCCATGAATGAAGTGTCTTCATAAAATTGGGTTTAGCTAGTTCTTAAAAATATTTATTTATAATACTTACTATTTCCGTTTTTTTTTCCATGAGAGTAAAACAAATAATTTACAATTTTTTTATTGTATTTGTTAAATTTTCCTTCAGGAGCTCCACTATATTTTGTTTCGGGGAAAAAGTATATTATAAAAGGAAACGTTCTGCAGATTTTTGTTTTCAATTCTCAATCATATCCAAGTCCCATTACATTAATGGATCTAAACCCTCTAAATCTTTGTAACTATAAAGTCGTAGATCTTTCATTATCACTTTAAAACAAAGCTTCTATTTTCCATCATTTCATATACAGTTCCCGAATGGATGCGGGTATAAAAATAAGTTACGGAAACAATAGTTTGGCTTCAGTTGTATTCTAGCTAAAAGCGATCCGTAGTTTAATGTTAAAAGCCCCTTGATGAGGCTCTAAGTAATGTAAGTCTCTCTATAAAGGAAACGTAGGCTTTTAGTTTTACGAATACAATGGGCATATAAATTGTTATCAGGGACCTTTATTTGTTTTTTAGGTATTAATTCTAGCTATAATTTCGAATAAGTTTTAATCGTGTTTGTTAATCATTTATGATATACTTGTATATTATAATAATTGTAATTCAGTACCTGTTTCGAGCAGTTTTATCTTTTCTATTTCACACCAGTCATTTCTGTTTGAAAGAAAAATTGCCAATATTACACGAAGGTTGTCTTTTTTTTCTTTACATAAAGAAAATCACCAAAATCCTTTCAGTAAAGCGTGCAAAAGCCGTAACTGGCAACTAGTAATGAGTATTTATAGCTGAAAATGTCGCAGTTAGACAGAAGAATATGATTTGTAGTACTAAAAAAATCATACAGAACCTCCAATGTCAGGGAAAAGTCGAACTTGGTGTGTTTTATTGTTATGTTTCCATTTTATTCGTTCTTTTATAGTTTAGCTGGATGTGTCGGTGATATTGTTATGTTGGTGAACACTTTTACTAGGAACGTTATGAGAATTAAAAAAGCGATGCTGAAATTTATACGTAGAATTAAAACGAAAAGTTTTGGTTTTACCAACATTGAATGGTTGTGTCTGCAATACATCTCAATAATTATTATCTAGGCGAACTTCAAATTGTGTACGACGAGAAAATGAGTGTTTTATTAAGGAGACAATTGCTGATTAAATCGACTAAGTACATACATTTGAATGAAAGTTATTAAGTTCTTCTTCCATAAATGGTGCGTTAAAATTCAAATTATAGCATTCATATACTTATTGCATAAACTTGGTGCTATCGTTATTGGTCCAGGCTCTATATTTAATTCAAAATATAACAAAGCCTTCTTATCTCAATAAAGTTCCAAGGAAAAAATGATCCTTATCTCAAGTTCCCAAAATAAATTAAGTTTATCAAACATCGTTATTTATAAACCCTGAAACCCTCACGATGCTTAGGGGATTTGTCGGCCATTTCGTTCTGAAGGAAAAAGGTAAAAAATTGGGGTCCTACTGGATTGATACCTGCATAATAAGCGATTTTTCTGAGAAGGGTTTTCAGTATCGCAAAATTCCACCCCGAAAAGCAAATATTTTATGACAAATGATGAAGGTGGCTATGAATATAGGTCTTACAGTGTTTTAATAAATCTAGATATAACAAGCATTTTTCCAGTCTATTTATATGTAAGGATGATTTGGTAATCACATTTCTGAGAAGCTATTAACTTTTGACTGCTCTCTGGCAACTTTCTAGAGCAGGTATATTATTACTAAAGGTTTATTAGATTTTATACAAAGCGGGCGAAGCCGCGGGCGGTAAGCTAGTTAACTTATAATTGCGTTCAAATTTTGTGTTAATTAATTATCGCATAATTATTTTGCTTATAATCTAAGTCAAGGGTTACACAACCCTTGACTTAGATTAGATATTAGATAGACTTGATCTAATTTCTATTATAAACAAAGTACCTACATCATAACGTCAAATATGGGTCAAGCTCGATTAAATTATTATTATAAAACAATAATATTATTTATTTGGAGTGGGAGTTCATTTTGTTATTAATAAGACGAAAGTCCAATAAACTATTGCAAGGCATCGCTAAAATTATGATGCAGATATTTATTTTTATTACGAAGTCTTAAAAGGCTTTAAAGTTATGAATTGCGACAACAAAATAATTATTGTCTCTTAAATAATCCATTTTAAGTCCATGTTAAACAAAACAATAATTTTTATTTTATTTATTTATTAAATAATCCATTTTAAGTCCATGTTAAACAAAACAATAACTTTCTCCTAAATAATATATGAGAATTAGAAACTTCTCTCCTTCTTTCAAATAAACTTAGGTTATAACATTACCTTTTTAACCAGTAAAAGTGATATCAAAATCTATCTAGCCAATTATTTCAGGTAGAAAATAAATTATTTTTTCATAGGCAAAACAAACAGAAATATTTTTTTTTTACAAACAGTCCATCCAATACTTAATTTATTTACTTTCATTGATATGCAATCTACCTTTTACATCAATAAATTGCAAAAATATAACATTTTATATCGTTCCTTCTGATTTCGAAGAAAATCGTAAATACTAAAGGACTGCTGTTCTATAAAGAGTAATCTCTAAGAAACATTCCATCAAAAATCTGTTGTTATAATCAATATACTTTCGATACCAATCGAAAGAGGCTTAGGATTTCTACGAAGATTGGAGATCGGTTACAGAATCAATGTGTAGATCGTGTGGAATGAAGGCTTTCTCCTTTATTTTACTTTACTTATTATCTTGCGATAAAGAAAATTGATACTGAGACTGGGAAAATATTTGAAGAAATAAAACATGTTATAAACTTTTTAAATGTAAGTAAAATAACTAAAATATCTCTCAATCACTCTTATTATTAGTATTAGACGTTGAATCTTAAAATAATGAAAAAATCTGAAGTAAATATTGATAGCAACAGGTTTAATACATACAAATATAGGTATTTTTTTCTTCGAATTTTGTAAGAAGTTAATATGTATGACAGAAAAAGAGACGATTCTACTTATCACGCTTAACTTGAAAAGTATTCAGATTAACGTGTTGTGCTTTACCCAAACTTCAGTCATTGGCAAGAATGGTACTTGAAGGCAAGGCTAAAGCATTGCATTTGACGTACACAGGTCAAGAATTTTGATAACAAATGCGTTTGTTTTAAATGCGATTGTATTATTATCAAAATGATTTAAGAGCTATAGCTAAGTTTATAAAATAACATTAAAATGCTTCAGCACTTATAAAAGAATAAAATGGAAAGTATCTATAGGAGAGCAAATTTAAAGTTTTACCAAAAATAATTAAATTATATTTTATAAAACATGCTAATTTATAGAAAGGCAATTAGACAGATTTTAATACCAAGATTCCTTTGAGCACAAAATCGTGAGCTACATTTTAAAGAGAACCTAAGTCCTCTGGAATTCCTGGAACACGCTGCAACAATTTAGTTCTCTCTAACTAATTGAATTAGCACACCTAATCCCTGTTTTGTAGTTAACCAACCGCTACATAATGTATTGCTCTTACTTATAAGTTTGAATTTATGTTATATTACAGTAAGTAGTCTGTAAAATATACTACTATAATAATATGTTACTTACCATAGGTAGGTACTATTTTACATATTATATTTAATGCGTTTTACGTAGTTTTTAGTGTATGTATACATTATGTGACATATGTATTATATTCTACTGGGTGAATTTTCTTTCGAGCAAGCTAAAATAGTATTTATTATTCCCAGAAAGATCGTTGCAGTCGAAATCGTTTATGATCTCGTGAATTTTCTCAGTTGTAAAAGTGAAATACGATCAAAGAATAAATCAAATGGAAAATGTGTCGTTACTGATCGTTACATAATATTGCATAGTTACATATAGTGCCTCTAACCTATATCTATACTTATAATAAATCTGTAGAGAGGCCAATTCTGTACATGAAATATATTTAAAAAAAAACTATGGAGGGGTGATAAGGGATCGCTACTGATGCCAAAAATGCAATTAGTAAAATTTTTGTCTGTCTGTCTGTCTGTCTGTCTGTCTGTCTGTCTGTATATTCGTTATAGAAACAAAAACTACACGACGGATTTTAACGAAATTTGGCACAATTATTCTTCATACTCCTGGGCAGGTTATAGTATACTTTTTATTACGCTACGATCAATATGAGCAGAGCAGTGAAGGGAAATATTGGGAAAACGGGAGAAGTTACTCCATTTTTTAAGCTTCCGTCGCGTGTGCAGCCTTAATGGTTAAAGCTACATAGAAATCATGTACGACAAAAATGTTCTTAAATTATTATTATTATAAAAAATAAATTCCTAGACAGCATATGTCTATCTTTTAAAATTGACTCACAATAACACGTGAAACTTCAATAGCTTAGCAATTCGGAGCTTTCTGATTATATTTGTCTACTCTTACGTTTACAACACTCTCACTCATCCCTAATTAAAAAAAGATAACATTATTACCTATTCAATAAAAAAAGAATCATGTAAATCGGTGTAGAAACACCAAAGTTATACATGAAATACGCTATAAGTCATCGCGCGTGAATACAGAATCATGCAGCCATAAGGATTATTTTTGTGTATCAGTTGCCGCGTTCGACGCGCTTCGCGGCGGGAGCTATAAAAAGGCGGCGGGTCCGCACCCGTTTCGCGTTGTCACGGCATCACGTGTGAACGGCTGAACCGATTTCGATAATTCTTTTTTTATTATATTCCTTGAAGTACGAGGATGGTTCTTATGTAGAGAAAACGTAAATATGTACCACGGGCGAAGCCGGGGCGGACCGCTAGTATGAAATATATTCTTGATACATGCTTAAGCACTATTTTCAGGAGCGTATTTACGTTTATATGTACAAGTCATTTCTTAAAATAATAAAAGAATATATTTATATTACTATACTTAGGTAGATATATAATAAAATTTTCATTAGCTTATTTTTAATGCAACAAATTTTCATTTATTCATTCAATTAATTTTTTTAAAAAGTATTATACCTAGAAAAGGCTAGAGCAAGAATATTATCAAGCACTTAGATATATTAGTTCTGTGCTAATGTCGATGTAAAACTAGGCTTTAAATAGCATTTTAGTGTTTAAAGTGGGCAATAAAATGAACACTTTCAATGTAACGACTTAGAACTGGAGTTACTATTTTAACTACGTAGTTACTCGTAGGGAAAGACATGTTCTTAAAAAATATTTGATTCCTTAGGGATATAAGCATGAAGATATTGAAGTGCATTTTCCAGCGTTTTTTATTTTTATTACTTACCAAAATCGTAAATCCCAGTATTCATAGATTTTGCGCTAAAAAATCTGGAAAATTTGAAACAAGCTTGCTATATTTACACCCCTCGGGGATGAAATATCTGAAAATCATAACACAATACCTACTAGATTTATACAAGAAATGATATTTATAATACCTAATATTATATTCCAACATGAAATAAGTATCTCAATTTGCATAAAATGAAAGTCCTGACTTAATTTCGTCACTCACGAAATTTTAGCAATTTACAAAGAATGCTTAATACCTTTGGGTCGATAATCCCCAATTCGTTTTCAAAGGGTGAATTTGTCCTTTTGCCTAAAGGGAGCCTTAAAAATAACTAGTTTTATCTTGATAGACATAAAAGTTGTTATTTTTAAGGATTTAGTATTATAAGTTTTCCCATTTTTTTCAAACTTTTTTACTGGTTAAGCTATGAAATAAAATTTATAGTAGTATACCTATCATGTAATTTTTCAGAATTAATTTTATATATCAGGTATATGTCCCAAACATAACATTATAGCATGCCACGACAGAACAAGTAGGTACAGTCAAGCCAAAAATACTAGAGAAAGCTTCCACTTTACAACATCAAAGGTACACCGAGCGGGACAATAAAACACCAAAATAAAGGGAAAATATAGCGCCAAAAACTAGAAATACGATGAAAGCCAAAGCATTGTGTTCGTAACTTATTTCTGTATGACTACGTCGCGTGCATTTGAGAACTAGAGAACACGATTTTCGTTTTAAAAGTCTGGTCACATAAGGGATTCATAGTTTGCTAGTTTCACTAATGTTTTAAAAAGTATTCCTCTAAAATTACTCTATACATATTTACTTTCTTTGTAGCATTGCTTTATAGATATCCTATAAAATAAATTGTTCACAAAATTTACCCATTCAATATGATTGGAGAGTCATAGATTGTATAGATGAGATCATAGATAGAAAATATATATTTCATCGATGAAAATAATTTATTAGAATTGAAAAATCGTGTATCATTCGATCATAAACTTTTATAACTATTTATTTACGTTGATATATTCTAGTAATAATTTGGATCTAGAACAATAAAGTACCTGACATAATCATCAAATTTCTAAGTTATTAAATTTAAAGAAGGAATGGAAGTAGGTCCTTTAAAAATAAAGAAGCAGAGCGAAGTATAAGTGGAATTACTGAAATGGTAGTTGTATCAGACACACCGGTGTTGGGAAACTTAGACAATTTATTTCACCGCAGATCAGGTGCAAGACTCTTAAACTCCTAACTTTAAAATTGACTCAAGGATTTGGTTTTGGCAAGCAATTTATGGTTATCGCTTCCTGAATTATAGCCGAAGTTTTGTCTTTACAATAAAGTTACGGACACATTAATCTTATGGCATGTGAAGTGGGAAGCTTTGTACTTTTATGGAGCCATTTTGCGACACGAGTGCCAAATTAAATACCATCCCGCTTTGCTTTGATTCTACCAACCAGTGTAACATGAACTCTCTGATGTGTGGTGATTCATTTGTTTTAAGGGTCTTTGTGCAAATCTAAAACACGTTTCTAGTTTGAATATAATACGTGGTAACTGAAGTGTGCTAATGTTCTGAAAACTGACACGATTCATTTATTCGGACGTGATGATTGAAATATATAAGTCTACAATTTACGTCCTAGAATCTAAAAATATTTTTAAAGAAAAATAAATGAATAATGCGAAATTTAAATGCACGGTAATAAATCAAGCTTGATCTCTGACCTCTGACCCTCACATAATTAAGAAGTTCTAGGGAATTTTTACCATGATTGATTTCAATCTAGTTTAATCAATAGAATTTTCCGTGTGTCAATTACCGCATAGTATGCATAATAACATTAAAGTAATCTGTCTTTATTATTAATGCGATTGACGCAGATCGCAGCATTTAAGAGGCAGTGGATAATAATTTTAAATTGTATGTTATTCTTGAATATGGGATACAATTTTTCTTGTTGCGGTGATGAAAATAGCATAATACTAAAACTATAAATTCCCACATTGCGATAAATAAGTCTTGAGTAAGTATATCACGGCTAATTATTTAACCCGGCGTCTGTATGGTTGGGTCAATATGACCCGCGCAATTTTCAATTGTTTGTATCTTTTAAGAATCGAACGCGACGTTGCCGTACTTCTCAGTAGCTGGAGTTAAGACATCACCTTTCTTGTTTTATGCCACAGTTTAGTTGTCGTGCGACTGCACCGGGAGTTACACGTGCGCAAACGTCAAAAAGGTAAATATGACCCAACTATACAGTCAATGTAACAATTATGCGCCATTTTAGTAGTTAGTGTAAAAAGATTATAATTTCCGTATTCTGTAGGTTATAATTTAAAATGGATCGTGATGAATGTGAGCGGCAGCGTATTTTAGCAATTTTAGAGCAATCAGATTCAGAGAAAAGTGGAATTTCGTCAGAAAGCGAGGGAGATCAGGATCGTGTCAGTGTTCAAAGTCAAGAGACTGACACAGAACAGGCGCCTTCTAGCAGTGACGAAGATGATACACCTCTAAGTGAACTACAGGTACAAAGATCACAATATTATGTTGGCAAAGACGGAACTAAGTGGCAAAAGCAACCTTTTCGTCAAAATAGACGTACAAGAATGGAAAATATTATTACAGTGCCTCCAGGAGTACAGCCACAAGCCAAGTCGGCTTTATCAGAAATAGATTGCTGGGGTCTTTTTTTTACTAGCGAAATGTTGCAAAGAGTTCTGAGTCATACAAACGCCCAAATAAGAGAAAAAATGCAAGCATGCCAAGATCTATCAAAATATAGCTACATGAAGGAATGTACTTTGCATGAATTTATGGCTCTTATTGGTCTTCTATATATAGCTGGTTTGCACCGCTCTGGTAGGGAAAATATAAGTGATCTTTGGGCTTCAGATGGCACAGGTGTGGATATTTTTCGCTTGACAATGTCTGAAAGACGTTTCCATTTTATTCAAAGTCACCTTTGCTTTGATGACAAGTTGACCCGCGGAGAAAGAAGAGTAGTAGACAATTTAGCCCCTATCCGCGATTTTTTTGATGCATTTGTCAACAATTGTCAAGGTACATAATAAATAATAATCAAATTGTAAAACGGCGCCAATTCCTCAAAAAGTTAGGCCTTGCTCTCGTAAATAACCACTTGAATACTCGCCAAGACGTCGTGCAGTTGCCGAGAGAAACGCGAAAGAGAATCAGAGATTTTCTTGGAGAACCATCTGAGGAGCCGACTGCAAAAGTACAAGGTGTACGGAAAAGGTGTCAAGTTTGCCCAGCCAAAAAAGATCGCAAAACGACGCATACATGCACAAACTGTCACAAGTTTATTTGTCCCGAACATATTGTTCCGTACTGCAAAGAGTGCTGTGATATGTTGCAAGAATGAGACTAACTTAGGACTGTTTTATTTTTATTTTGATTTAAGTTTGAAAGATCTCGTTTTCAACTACACCAAAACGATAATTGTAAGATTATAAGTGAACATTTATGTTATTTTATAGTAACGAGACTGAGGATGTCTATTTTTGTTGATTATTTTTGTATGTTTTTTCATAACTCAAACAAAGATGCTACGATTAGTTAAATTGCCTTTTATTTCTGCTGCATAACCTTAAAATTAGTGTTCCAACTAAAATATACTCATATATTTATTATATATTTAAAGTTCAACAAAATAAAGGCTTCTACATTTCAGGGTAATTTTGACCCACTTGACAGTCGGTGTAACAATTTTCTACCATACAGACGCCGGGTTAAGATTATTTTTGTAGTTCACTAAATTATAACCATAGGACAAAAAGCAATAGAATTTGAATACTATTTTAAGTTCTACATAAATAATGACAAAGGCGATCTTTGTTCAGCTCAATCGTAATGTTCAAATTCCTGCAGTTTAATGAATTTAATATTTATCTCTACACGAAGACAGTGGTTCTTTGGCGAGATGCCAACCAACGACTTATCTATTAATCCATGAAACGTCTATTACTTGTTTATGTGAAATGGTTTAATCCATTAATAAATTATTAAGTATTTATAATATTTTTTATTATAAATATGCATTATTATTTGTATATTATGCACTGCGTCTCCTTATCCACCAGGTTGTCTGGAAGAGATCGCTCTCTGAGCGATAAGACCGCCTGTTGTGCTCTTTTATTGCTTATTGGGTATCCTTATTTGTAATTTTCTCTGTGGCGCACAATAAAGAATTATTATTTGTTTGTTTTTTAAATAATATAAAAATATACCTACAGTAAATCATAGTAAATCTTCACTCATCCGCAATTTTTTTGCCAAGGCGTTACTTTATTATTACAAATACAATATTTTAGAATTTTAAAATAAGTGAGTTGTAAATTCGTTCAAAGAACTATATTTTAATCTATAATTTTATAAATCTTGTTAAATTTATATGATTTAAAAACAGAAACTACAATAATTATAAAAGCTTCTCAAAGTGTATATAAAAGAGTAAGAAATCTCTATATAATTTTGCGCTGGAATTACATGAAATATGTAAGTTAACATGGCAAAGTTACCATCAATTTCGAAGTTAGGTATTGTTCGAAAGTTTACAAAATGACAGCTGCCAATAACGATGTCTAGATTGAAACTATCTTCAACTTTTTAAAATAAAATAGTAACTAATTCAAAAGTAAATAGAGATATGTTTTAATATTTTTGTTTGAATAAAAAAGGAATAAAACAAAAACAGAAAATATCTTATTATTTTTCATCATGTTCTTTATTACCCGACTGCCAAAGAAGGAGGGTAATGTTTTTCGAGTGTATGTAAGTATGTATGTATGTCTTTTCCTTTGTGACCACCTGTAGCCTAAACGGCTTGATGGATTTTGATGTATGAGGTATCGTTAGATTTGTCTTGATTACGGGAGTGTCATAGGATACATTTTATCCTAAAAGTCCCACGGGATAAAGACATAATAATATTTTTTCTAAATTTCCCTTTAAAAAAATATGTATGCGGTATCATTAGATTCATTTCAATCACTCTTTTTTTAGTGTGCAGTCGGGTATTTTGTTTTTTTTAATAATTTAAGTAAGTTTTCAAGAAAATTATTTTTTTAAAGTGATAAAAGTAGGAATAGTTCCTAATTTACATGTGTAGAATAACTGGATAAACATCCTCATTTTTTTAAAAGCTTAATAAATAAAAAGTCGCTCAAACGAAATGGGAATATCGCAAATATTGACGTTGTCGAAGAACAAAAGAGTTATTTACGCCTCCGGTTTCAATTGGACACATCTACATATTCATTTTTATTGAATAATCTTTGATTGGAAAACTTAATTGATTTGGTCTCTTTTGTTAACATCACACCAGAAATGATAATATGCTTCTAGATATATTATTCTGTTTATCAGTTAAATCAGTTTTTGAAGTGAAACTTCTTTATCGGGGTTGGAAAAAAATTTAGTGTAACATTTTTTCGTTACGCGTGAAATTTTTCCGTTACGCGCAATCTTTTTCTTATCCCTACCACGCGTGATTCGACGTATTTCTGTAAAGTTGCCTAATGCATATAGTAAATTATTTTTTGAAAAATAAGGTCATAAAGGAGTTTCACTTCTTACGTGTGTACACTAGTACACGCACACATTTTTTTTATCAGTTAAAAACATATATTTCGTAACATATACGGTCTACTACAACACACACAATATTTTCGTAATACTTATAACCATAATATTATTATGATAGCAAAACCACGACGATAAGACAAAAGAAAATTAACTAGTATCAAACGACTATCTACTATTACATCGTAATAATAATATGATCTCGTAGTATGACCTCTGGGTAGTTAATATTGTCGCTCTGAAAAACTTCGTCGTTGCTTGGAAAAACAGTAACTTTGACAGATAATTGCTTCTACGTATCTACGTCAGCACAGAATTATACGACGTAGTTTTAAAACGTTTTTCTAATACATTTTACTCAAAATATATTTTTGTGCGTCGTAAATCCATAAGAGTCCACAAAACATGTTCGTAACGTGCGATAAACCGTTTTTCTTTAATACCGCCATAAAGTTACATAATAAAATTATGGCATATAAAGTGCCTTACACTCAATCTTCTTCGAGAATGATGTATTATAGCGGCATCGATCGAAAACGGCAATAGATTCAAGCTAAATGTCTCTATGTGCGTTTACGTGAAAAGCTCAAGAAACGAGCATATTTTGTAGCAAGATTTTCCGAGAACTTGTGAGGGAATTTATATTATTAACTTACAAGTATGATATAAAGTAGAGTAGTTGTTACTCACGTGCAAAATAGGACTTCTTGGTAAAATTGCACGATTTTGATGCGTAAATAAGTCCTTATTATTTATATTACTCGTACTTATAATATTAACGTCAGAGAATTTATCACATGTTTACAAAATTTTTACCGATATGGCTATTTAGATTATTAGGTACTCTATTATTCTGTAAATAAATGCGAAACAAATACACAATTTCCAATACAACCATTTCTTCATGACATAAAAACCAGTAGTATAGTTTTGTTTCTTTTTGCTCAGAAAAATACAAATACGAAAAAAATCAGCTTTTCTACAACAGAGGGCGTTAATTTTCAATAGATATAACTTTGAACCTAAACACATAGAAATAAGGTTGAAATTTGTGTTAAACGTGATAATAAGAACGGTCGACTGTGACATTCATTGTTATTTAGATTTCTATGGTGACATTCGTATTACCTTAGCGTATTACTTGTAAATATTCTTTAAATTTAAGGAAAAACGGCATTATAAACAAAAATACTTACCGATGAAATGTTATTCCTTTATTAGTATAATTACAACTTGTGGAAGAATTTCCGCAATGGGAAATGCTGAAACACACCATGTTTTCACACGCACATCTCTAGAGCAACTGAACAGCGACGAACGCACTGGTGGTTTGGAAGTCACCTAAGTGGCGACAAGGTCACGCGGGCTTACGACTTCTAGTGTCTTGTTATTTAGATTTCTATATGTTATATATAATACATTATGATTATGTTTTATTTGCTCAAAAAAGTCAGGTATCAGGCATAAAATGTTATCTATCGTATATTAGTTATAGGCGGATATCCGCACATACTCGTATGTTATGATTAATTAGTTTGGGTCGACGTTAGCATATTTCAAAAACGACAGCCATCGTAATATGTACACTTTAATCCATTGTACTCTTAAAAAGTTTATATCAATAGTTTCATTGGTTTATCTTAATTCGGAGCCGAGCAAATGCAGGTAATTTCTCACATTTTTTAAGCGTAATATGACAGTATATCTTAATTACCGTGACCACTGACCAACCTATACGTTGTAATAGGCACAAGATAAAAAGCACGTGTGACGTGTCCATATTTATAAGTCAAATAGTTATTGCTATTCTTATCTACTAACAAATTACACTAGATACAACACAAGGAAAACGGGAAAAAATACATTATCAACAAAGGTTAAAACTCAAAGGTGCAAACAAAGGTTAAAACAAATTCGGCGTATTATTACCGAATGGTTACCTCTAGGTTTTATTTAAAACAGCACCTGGTCGAGTTCAACGTGCATAATGTACGAATAAACTTCAGCTGTGGCCAGTAAAACTATAAAAGTTTCCAGGAGAACTGTAGAGAATCTGAGTTTATAAGAGCCACGTAGTGTCCGTAGGAGTACCTACTCGCCAATGAACGTTTTAACCTGAAATAAAATGAATTGCGACTGAAATTAGAAATTTTTTTCATGAGCATTCTGTTTTATATTAGTTTTTTTTTATTAATCGAAGCATAAGGAGACAGCTGTTAATTATTTGTTGTAAATAATTGTGTCAGTAATGAAATATTCTAGATTTTATACGTAGTCACAATGTGAAAGTCTGTCTGCGCTTTCACGGCTACATTACAGTTGTTATTTCGATGAAATTCGGTATGAAAATAGTTGTAAACCAAGGATAAATAATGGGCTTTTCAAAAATCCTTAGAGGATTGAAACATGAGACAAAAGTTCTGCCCACATTTTACTAAAACGATGTCAAATCTTTAACCTTTAGAAATTGCTTCCATATATTTGATAATAATATTATCTAAGAGCTAAGACTACTTGCTTCAATGTGGTTAAATATATTTAAAGTTACGCTATAGGTGGCTATAGATTTTTTGCCGTAACAGAAATTTTAGATAAAACTACATAATAGCAATAAATATTGTTATCAATAAGAATGGCGACATGAATGTTTTTATAAATTACTATACACTATCACCAGTTTTGGCCGGATAGGTATTTATGTATTTATTTCTTAGATATTTTATCTTGTAGTTATTATATAATAAACATTCTTTGGGTTATTTGTATCGTTAGTTTTATTTTGGGCTAGTAACTTCTCGCGGCTTTGCTCGCGTGTTTCTAGAACATGCGTAGCCTGTGTACTCTATCTTCTTGATTCTCCAACAAATTATGCTAATTAAGCGCACTTTTATGTTTTGTAAAGAAATACTAGCTTTTATTGTATAATGTAAAACAATTAATTAAAATAACCGTGACCAGAACGACCATTGTAAAATTATATTTGATCCATTAAATAGTGCACAATTTCTAATCTTAATTCCTAATCCGATCTCGTAAAATACAAGATTTAAGAAGAATTTTTCAGTCGTTGAAGATAAAGGTCTCTAAATATAAAAATAATTTGACATTGAATAATTTAATCAATCTATCTTTTTTATTTTCAATTAATTTCACTGAGAATAAAACAATGAAATTAGAGATTAATTTAAATTGAAAATACTGACAACCTGCGGGGCTCCTGAAAAACTAAGGCATTGGGGACTTCAACAAAAACCACCGACCACTGTGACCACTTAGCATCTTGGCTTCTTTGCTCATTTGCTTGTTGATGTTAAAAAACCAAATCCAATGTCATCTTTAATAATAAAATAAAGATTTAGTTGCTAAGTTGGTGACATATGAAAGAGTGGCCACATGGAAGGAAGCATGTTCGTATTTATTAACGAAAATCTGTCTCAGAGCACAGGGGGTTCCGCCTGCGCCGTTTGTGTACTATACACTATGTGCAATAGAACTTAATTTCATAAGCTTATCCTTGATGCATTTTTTTCGATGAATTTTTAAAACTCTTAATGCACATCTCTCACTGGCAACCCGCCGCTCATCTTCGACAATCTTTTTGTCTTCAGTTTGTTAATAAAGTATTTTTACATAATTAGCGCATGTAAAACTACATAAACATTTAATTTAGCATACTACACCGACGGCGGCACACCCTGTATATTATTAATAAAGATCACTGATAACTACTGACTTAGATTATTGTTTACTTCATCATAGCAGTATTATATATTCTTGTTGGAAGTTGGGAGTTCGTCATAAGCGTGTCGAAGTGTATCCTATACGTTTTGTGTTTGATAAGTGTTTGCGAATATGAGGGGTAAGTTTTTTTAATAGAATTTCAGGTTATGAGCATAATTAAGAATTTATTTTTTTAATGTAGGTACTACATATACAATAGTATTGTTTTTAATTTTTATTCATATCGCTCTGTTGTCGAATTTTCTTTCATTCCAATGGTTTTTTTTATGATTATAATAATGGTTAAGTTAGAATAACTTTAAAAATTATTAAAACATACCATTAAATTATATTACAGCATTCTGATTGTATATTTGTTTTTGTTTTTTTTTTATTATATTACGTTACAGAGCAGCAACCATCTTTGACCCCAATGTTTAATTTTTTGTTTTCTTATAAATTAAAATTTATATTAAATAAATGAATCCAATGAGCTTAAAAAAATAATGACTTTGAAACAATTATATTCAATGATGTAGCTTCTATCGAACATTTATTTTTATTGCGTAATTATTCACAATCTAAGCATGTTTATTGCTTTTAATTGACCTAGTTCATATGGAACTATATTGTAAACATTGACATTGTATGCTTTATTTATGTCAAGAACAATTTGTATAATATTATCTAACCTTATAAGTATTGATAGAGCAAGGATAAATAATTATAATTAATCTCAGTAAAAACGTATATTATTTATAAATCATATGTGCAGTCGAATATTTTAAAATAGTTTCATGTCAAGAAAATAGAGACAAGATCTTACAACTTTCACAATTATTAAAAGAATCAATTTATATCAATAAAATATTAGCACAATGTCGATATCTTCCAAAAGCAATGGACCGATTTCTTATTGGTTATGTAATATGTGGAATTTTTTTAGCCCATAAAATTGCGATTATATTTAATAATAACATATTTTATTAAGGTGATCACTATGGTCAAAACCGAAAAACACCTTATACATATTGAATTTTGTTGAGGAAACTGTTGGTACGATTGTCTTAAAAAAAATATATGTGATACTCAAGGATATAATTAACAAAATGTATTCTTTACTTTTCATTTTAGAACGGCCTAAACATAAAAAAAATACATACAAATCAACCCATTTTCGAACATAAAACGCATTTTGTTAGGAAAACGTCTACATATTTATACATGAAATTTATACCAAAAAATATGTTATGATATTTGTAACAATTTGTATTCTTTATTTTTTCAATTTTCATTATGATCGTTAAATTATCAAGAAAAAACTCGAATTTATAATAAAACCCACATAAAACCTCACCTCTATTGCATATTTTCGACGAAATTTGACGGTGTCAGTTCGACTCGGACGGGGGACTGTACGTGCGGTTTTTTATGCAAAATAACGCTAAAATTCACCGAATTGAATGTTTTGTTAAATTAAACCAGATTGTAATAGGTATTTACATGAGCAGTTCATGAAATGAAAGTTAAAAATAGGTATGTAAAGATATAAAAATCTGTTTGTAAATTAGTTTTGTTTTTGAAAGGCGTCATTGAATAATATCCAGTGTTGATAATTTTTGACAGTAAAATATTATTATATTAGGCCGGGAGTCGGGAGATAATGACACAAAATTCCGGGTCATTTGTAACAGGATGGCGGTTCTACAGGGGTCTTAGTACGCAATGACAAAAAGAAAAGTGATGGTCAGAACGCTGGTACCGGCGGACTAGACGCGTGGGCGTTAGTCGAACTCGTCGGATAAATAGCGAAAGTCAAACGATTTACGCCGTTAGTACACCGACGCATTCGCGTGCGGCAGCGAATCTCTGCGAAACTACTGCGTAGCGAAATATCTGCGGAACCTTAGTAACGCCGTTAGTACACCGACGCATTCGCGTGCGGCAGCGAATCTCTGCGAAACTACTGCGTAGCGAAATATCTGCGGAACGTTAGTAAACAGGAATGTTTTCGCAACTTTTTCGCAATGCGTCTGTGTAATGGCCATTTCGCAGTTCCTTGCGAAACAATACTGACAAGGACGCAACTATTTCATCTATCTATGTGCTAGAGTGAGACATATCATATGCGAAAACCTGCCATACTACTGACAGATTTTTCGTTGTTTCGCTGCCGCACGCGAATGCGTCGGTGTACTAACGGCGTTATAACACAAAAATTTTAGAATTTACCGATAGCCCATAAAAAAGATGTAGGCGGTAGTGACATGCCATACTTTTCCGGTGGGTCTTAAAGCCCACCATACCGACGTGAATGCGGTGATTTAAAAAAAACAATTCAACCATTTGTACCAGGCTAACTTTTGCACAGGTAACCATCGTCATGCAGCCATTTACGAAAATCGTCATGCCATACTTTTCGGACGATTCCAAATGGTCGCCATACCGCCGGAAATCTGCAAATTTTTTTTTCTCGCCGAACGATTTGTACCACCCTAATTTTTTTTTTTCAACAACTCCCGAATGATTATAAATATAAGTGTGATAATACCATACCTGTGGGAGGTGGCGATTGTGTATAAGATTTTTTTTTATTGTAAGATTTTATTCGTATTTTGAACGATTTTTGACGGTATGGCACTAATTTTTCCTGTAAGTTTGAGGTTCAACGAATATAAATACAAGATCTAGGTGGTGGAAATCTTCACTTATATAAAAATAATTCCTTTGCAGTGACTCTCCGAGGAAAAAAGAAATAGATTCGTGTTACAAATTTTAAAATCATACATAGAACATTTCCATCGACAAGGTTTTCTGGTATTCATAATCTACCGCCTGACAACTTAACCTCCCCTCCAATCGGTTAGTTGTCAGTCGATCGCTTACATTATTTGAAGAGACGGTGCGGTCTATTTGTGCCATAGCCGTGCCTTGTGATTTATTTAAGATTTAAGAAAACTATCAAGTAAATGTACGGTCAAGTGAAGGAATAATAAAATATTAATTGTGACGAAGGCGTTTTTATTCTACAACCCAACATTCACAATCTCCTTTTATATAAATTTATTATGATTATAATAATAATATAATTAATATATTAATCAAATAAGACGTCATTATAAATATCTTTTTAAGAAAAACGAAGGCTTTTTCAATATTATTTTTTTGTTAAATTTTTACTTCACGAAATATACTCTTCTGAAGACGTCAACTCTCTGGAAAATCTGTTGAATCGGAGGATTTTAATAAGATACTAGATATGTCGCAGTCATCTGGAGGAATCTGCTATTTGATTGAAGACTAGAGCGATTATTGAATGACCACATTTAATTGAATGACTAAAGAACAACTCGTCATCCAACAATATGCCGAACGTTCTATCCGCTCTGTTCAAAGGGCTATTTTACAATTCGCTAACTAGTTGGACGTCGTGAGTGATGTTGTTAAATCAACGTTCGGCCTAGTCATCCAAACAAATATCCGATTTAATCAGATGACGGCGATGTCTTATAGACACAAATAAAGGAAACAATGCTAAAAACCATAAATTTAAAGTTACAACATCATAAAAAAATAGATTTGATCGAAGCTCTCATGTTTAATCTTCAACTGTACTATATTTTTCCTGTTGCTATAATATGGTGGTACTGATCTACACACGCCACATGCATTTTTCCAAAGCCACAACAAAATACATTATCCAAGTTTGCGCCCTTATAAAACGGTCATCTAAAGCGTCAGTTGCCCAATTTCTTCCTTGCCCGCGCCAACACATTTAAGACTGTTTAACTATACCGTTGAACATTGTAATAGACCATAGATACCGACACACCTACACTGTATTTGAACGTAAGGTATGACCCACATCAGTCATTGCTATGGCTCTGGCAACTTCAGTCGCAGGAAAATCACTCATTTTGTAATGCGTTTAAAGATAAACAGTAGAAAAAAATAAACTCAGTTTAAAACACGTTACAATATTTTTGATTTCAAATCAATGCTATAGCTGCTATAGTCGATAAAAATAGGCACCAAACTCTTAAATGGGTATAATATTTTAATGTTTAAAAATCGAAACACAATTTTTTTTTCTCCTCATCATTTCAAAGATGCAAGGGATTTAAAAAACCAACCACTAACTAACTACAAAATACATAACAAGTCGAAAAAAACACGATTTCTTGTCCGTTACCCTAATTTTTTCGGTGTGTGTATATTCGCATGCATATATTCCTACTAGGTATGTAGAGATGTACAGAGAACGCTAAATACATTTGCCTGATAGAGGCCGTTCTATAGAATTACGTCAAATAATGTACTTACTCCATCTTTTATATCTCTGTAGGTGAGATGTTCTCCACCCTAGTCATCATCAGGTCTCCAGAATATAGTAGATTCCGTGTTGAATAAGATTAATTTCTAAATTGGTGTTTTCTTAACTGTTCCCCACTCTAGAACTTATAATTACATGCTTATTGCTTAGTCATTTTAATGTCTCCAGAATGGGTCATGTAGTAGAGACCTTGCTTAATAAGGTTAATTTTGAAAGATAAGTCTTCCTACATTACATTTACAACATACATAGTATACAATATTTACTATTCATAAATGTTACTGCCTCTCAGAGAAAGCATAAATTAGGTAGAAACGACTAACACATTACGATACAATACGATACATTTTACAGTTCCATATTCTTTGGTCACTTTTTCTTCAACAACGATGTATATTATAGGGGGCGGTTAAAAAAACAAATTCAAATGTAGTGACAGAATCATCAAGGTCCTTGAACCACGTAATTGCCTTAAAGTATCTACATAAGTGTCAAATTGATAACTAACATTCCAGACAGTTAAAAGAGATAATACATGCACATAATATGCGGAGTTCCATTGCGAAAACATAGTAATTTTAATTTTTACATTTGCTTTAATTTTTCTCGATTATATTCCTTATTCATTACATAGTTATAAATTCCTTATTTTATACTTGTTCGGTTTCAAGTCCTCTAAAGATGATTGAAAATTGTATTTTTTTTCGAATATAAGTACCTTTATAGTTTATTAGTTTATATTGACCGCCTCCTTGGTACAGTGGTTGACGCATGAGCGTAGAACCGAGGGGTCCTGGGTTCGATTCCCAGTGGAGATGAAGAAAAAAAATGTCTCGGTCTGGCAGGACACAGAAGGCTGATCACCTACTTTTCCCTAAAGAAAATCGATCAGTGAAACAGATGTATGGATGATGCATCTGCCCCTTACCCCACTAGGGGACACGGGACTTCACTCTATAGTTTATATAATATATCTTATCAATACTATATGAAGTCGGTTTTATTCATCTGGATCATTTTATATATTTGAAGAACTAATGAACCTCAAAGTTTGCGTTACAGGACATTCTACTTTCCTCTTGCTTATTAGATTCTCTATGTCACAATCCAGTTCTAAGCTAAACTTTGTTGTCGCAAAGGCAATCGAAAAGTTCACACCAAAATTGCTAGGTCAAAACTTCAGGCAAGTTAGTTATCTGGAACGAACACTTTGACAGTAAACTTTGGATTTAATAGAGGATAGTGTACAAATACATGGATGTGAACACCTATTTAATATTTTCGTTTCAACTAATAAGTATTGGGAAAGTCTTTCACAGAGGCTTAGTATAAAACTAACAATTTTCTCACCACCGACTTTCGTTACAATTAATTCTCAAGATAAATTTAGATAAAGAAAACAGTAGATAATAATTATCTACTGTTCACAGATGAATTATTATTCATCTGAGATCTCCAAATTCAAAAATTCATTGAAAGAGTGCCATTATATAGCTTAATAATCTGCAATGAACTATTATTACTATATTTGTATTTGTCATGATTCACATAATCTTAAATGCAAATTACTCCATAAACAAAGTCACTCAATCGGTAAACAATACACTACGGAACCGTTAAATTGAACAAATATCTATTTAACATGTTGATCGAATAATTCCAGCGGGAACCCGTCAATATTGCTTTTATTAAAAGCGTATTAAATTCCTGATAAAAGGGAACATATTATTGGGCCGTTTTTACAGGAAGCATGTTGTATAGGCCGATACACATTGAATAATTCATAGACCTTCGCTTTGTGGTCGGTAATTCAATTACGGTGGCTGGTCGCGATCAAAACAAGCGGTATTATATTGAAAAATAATATGACAGACAGATCAGATGGTTACTGCAGTAATTATAGTTAAAACCGCCAGCGATATAATATAAAAATTAATTAACAAATCTTTATTCTATCAGGTTTAATATGCATAAATTGGCCGTGAACATTAGCCGTGGTAAATATCTCATTCGTAGTCCAATAAAATGTTGACCGAAAGAAATTTCAAACAATAATTATCAGTAACAGAATTATTATATTTATTATCTAGTAGTTATATAATAATATCTCAATCCATTGTTATTTTTACGTTACTCTTTAGTACCTAATGTAATTTTAATTACTTAAAGAATAATAATGAATTAAAACAAACTTTTGCCGCTCGTTATACAATTTGGCTGCGGCTTCGCGATAGGTAGCCCAAAAGGATCAAAATTATGAATAAGGATTTATATTATGTAATAAAGATGGAATTAATAATGAAATGAAAACGGGGTGTCGGAACTGAGCAATGGACGGTTTCATTGTATAAATTTACTTAAATCCCAAAAGGGTTTTCATTGGATTACGCGTATTTAAATACATATTACCTGTTCACAAATTAATATTTCTGGGAATAACTGTAACTACGTTTTTGCGATAGTACCTATTCTATTTTTTGAAGGGATACTTCTTTAGGCGTGTTGAGGGTAAAATTTCAAGGTCGCGTCATGGCAATACCGTCACGTCATTGAGTAAGGTAACGATTTTGGTATGTATCTTTGAATCTTGCCAAAGAAGTTTCACTTCTGACACGTGTGCTCGGCACATACGCTCTTTTTTAAGCTATTGCATAGCTTCTATCGCGGGCCTTGAGCGCGGGGACCGAATCTAGAAATCCCGTAACGAAAAAACCTCACGCTCCCCACTCCGACGGGCACGGAGGTGTGGCTTGAAGGCATAGCATGCAATAGCTTTACCGCGGCAGTCCCCGAGTGCCTCACGTATTTTTTTTAAATAACCGAATGTTTTGTGCAATTGATCAACATATAATTTTAAAAGTAAAACCTCAAGCGCAAACGATAAAAAGATAGCAGTCATTAGAGGGAAAGTTTTTGCGGCTGGCAACACAATATGTCGGGATAAAAGCTTACATGCGATGTTAATCCTAAAGGCGCGGCGTGCTAATTAGCGCAAAAACAAACTTGTTGCGGCTGTAAATCACGATCCAGTGTTTGTATTGCCTTTAGAATTCGTAATTACGCGCAAGAGACGGGTTTGATTTACCTACGTTGGGATGTGTTACGTATTCCATGTAAAATTAGTGTCTTCTTAGACGATATATTTGAAGAATCTTATAAATCTGTTCTGCCTTGAATGCTGTTTGACAAAATTTAAAAATAATATTTATTTTTTATACATGATCGCTATATCTTATAGACGGAATTGTTATAAGTTTTATTCGAAATAAATTAGTATATAATTAAATAATCCTTAGAGCTTTATGTATCTTGCCGCATTTTCCGCTAAAATTCTGATATTCCTACATATATATTATGTATCTTATATATAAGGCTACACAATTATATTTCATTAAATTTATTGTAGATGTGATAATGAAATGCGAAGCAAATAACTGACCAAAAATGTTTTTTGTTCTAGAAATTAAAAGCATTGAGAGAAAGGGAAGTTCAACTTTAAACGTTAAATTTGACGATGGAGAGTCTATAACATTTGAAGATTGCTGGCTCCGAGATAATTGCAGTACCCGTAGTCTGTACAAATTAGTCGGTAATTATCGACAACTAATTTATAGTCCCGTCTTCAACAATGAAAATGATGTCGCTTAATACCTCTCCCTAATTTGATGGAAGTATACAATGGATACATATTTGTTTATAATTTTTATTCTTCACAAAACTTTCCGTAATGCGTCAAAATATTTATATAATAATAGCCTTGTAGTAATGCATTTTTATCTAAATTAATAACATCATTATTTCAATTCCGTAGATATATGAAAAATAAATAAAATATAGATTTCATGGATTTGGAAAATCATTTCTTTGCAACACATTCGAATATTGTCAAAACAAATTATTCTTTGACATTGTCAATCGTTATGATACCGACGTTTGATCTCGACAAGATCTCGAAGGCCCTTCTCCCATTACGCTACCGGTATCCTACACGTCCGCGACTAGTATAGTTGGTCGCTTTTGCGTCGCGTTTCGCGCGTATCTCTTCGGTAGAAAGATAAAAAATTCTTATCATCACGTTGTAGTTCTCGTGTGGCTATAAAAACTCTACAATTTATGTTTCTTTCAATATATGGATGAATCCTTCCTACTTTTACGTCGTCACTGGAATCGCTCGACATAGCGTCCGTCTACAAAAACGAGGCACAATAATGATGAATTTAGTCATTTTTTAGTCGCTTAATATGCGAGCATCGGGCAGCGAGCAAATATCTAACTAGTATTCTTCTCGAGTATCGTATTCTAGAAGTATCGTAATGGGAGAAGGGCCTTACGGTTTGTGTGGGTTTGTAGATACGGTTGATAATATCGGAAAAATTATAGATTATTATTATAATTTTATAATAAAAAAGATATTTCACACTTCCGATGCTACATGATTTAACGCAATATTGTTTTCTCTTATTTAATGTTATTGCAATTAAAATAAAATAAACAAATAATGTTTTATTTTTAAGATGGTTTCAAAATTTTATTGAAAATGTTAAGAAGCCTCTTATATTATATTAAATAAATATTAAAATAGTGTACTGCTGTCTGCATTTATTCAGCCTAAATTATTGCATTCATATTCGATTTCTTTCTGAACTTCTAGGATAATAAAATTATACAGATGAATACAAATAAAAAACGATCGAATTAAGAAAAAAATTTATTAGAAAAATTTAATTTAACAGTTTATAATAGCGTAGTTGAAAATTTGGCTCAAAACCATCATCTCTCATCAACATAATTCTAGTTACTTGTTCATCTGTAAATTATAAAATTTATATATAAATATTTATATATTATACATAAATAATTACCCGTGAACCGCTAAATCAATTGCATACATTCATCCTTTGCTTATTAACTGTAATAAAATATAGAATGATGCACATAATATAACATAATAATACAAGCTAAAAATACAAGTGATACAAATTATCCGTCCCGTCCTAAAACTTCCGTCCGTTTCTATGATGTCTTAAAGATTTCTCGAAAGGCTTCGAATTGAGCAGAATTATCTTGTAGAGCTTTTAGTCTTTTGATTAGAATTTTATTGCACTTCACAAATAACAAAATATTACTAAACTAAAACTAATAGCTTTAACTATATAAAAACATAACGAAGATTGATATTTTCTTAGGATATTTGTTATCCAATAGATTTATAGGATTTTTAAGAACATACTTAAAAATTATCCTCTTGAAAACACAAAATTTATATTTATTTTGATAGAAATATTATTTTGATTGAGTGATGTCAAATGTCAAAAAAGTAAATAAAGAGATTGCCATACATGGAATTTTGGATTCCATGAATATGTAATAAATAGAACATTAATTAAACGATTGATATAAAAAAATATCGAATTTGATTAAAATTAAATTAACTGCCATGTTTTTTGTGCATAACATGTGCTTTTTTCATATGCAATTGTATTTGTAATAATGCGAAAAATTTATGTAACTAATTTTAATTTACTATATATTCCATAATATCAAGGTAAATTTCTTGGAAAAACAACACTAAATTTTTTAGGTCCATACTATAGTTACTGAAAATCGTTAGTTACCGACCGATTTCGGTCGACATCGATGTCGATTAATGTGTCGAGACTACGCCTACTGGTTGTATTCGAGTTTCATAAAAATTATTCAATTTTTTGTTTTATAAAATATTAGATGTCATTTCATCATCTAAATTGAGAACTTCTAAATACGATCTTCCTACTCTTTATAAGTGAAATGTATGCACGTAAAAAGTTTGTTTTTTGTCAAGTGCAGTCAAAAGAAAAGTCTTTTTCATCACATCACCTATCAATTTTTTCTTTATGAATAGTAAATGTTTTAAATTACGCAAAAATACCCCAGTGCTCACAATTTATGCGATAATTTACCATTGTAGAGCATTCTCGTCTCGCTGTAGACAACGTCATTATATTATCTAGAAGGTACGCGTGCATTTTTGAATGTCAACTACTGATCTTATTTATCCATAAATAAAATTTATTATCATACCAAAGAGCATGCGATAAACACGCAACGTGTAAACCACAATAACGACCATAGTTCTATCACCTTTAGATATTTATTTTTAATTTTGTTTTTGCTAGTGCGGAGATAAATGCAACGAATCGAAGATCATAGAGATGGACATAGTTGTTCTTTATTTACCAATGATTATAGAATCGATTTTGAACTGATTTGACCTTTATCTACCATATAAGATGTTTAATAAATGTTATGTATAAGATATTAAGCAATTTTAATGGCTAATTTTATTTTTCTGTAAATGTTGTAGATGTTCAAAATGCTTCAACGCAGCAACAAAACAAAGAGCCTTTCATATTTTAGACCTTCCTGATGTATGTTTTCAAGAAATAGAATTTAATAAATCAGGCCTCATTGTGATTTGTAAGTATAATGACTATAATTTGTTTACGCTTTTCTTTCTGCACATTTTCAAATGCCTTGCCTTGATGATTTTGTTTTTCGTACCAATCACGCACTAAGCACGTTGGATTTTGATAACACCTGGTATGTGCAATTTATAAATGAGCATGAATGCATTATAAATGAGAGCATTTATAAATGAGAGCATGAATTTCTTATTTAAGAAATTACTTTTTACTAATAAGCATAATAAAAATAACGAAGTAGCACACTTTATGCGTAAAAAATAACGTATAAACAAAGGAGTATACATAAGTACTTAATATTATTACTATATTTTATAGGGAACGATGACCATTTATCTACATACACACCAGACTTCTTACTACAATTCCACAACAAAATTTGGAGCAACAGCCGAAGAATGGCGCCAAAGTTATGGCGATGGAAAGTTCCAGAAGTTGCTAGAATCCCAGTTCACACATTTATTAACAGCACCGATGGAGCCAAATTAATATTTCAATCACTTCTCGACTATGGACTGGCGTTTGTTGAACAAGTAAAGTTATTAATTATTATATAATTCAAAAGAAATTAATGTAGTTCAAGAACATCACGATCATATTATGACATATTATTATGTAGACCATTATAACAGTATACAAAACGCTACGTTACGCCAGTTACGCTACGGCTACGCTAACGTTATAATTATAATATAAGCTGATAATTCAGCTCGTTCCCATAAGTTTTTTAGTTGGTAGCTACCCATAAAATAAAAAAAAAAACAAAATCTATGTTACAAACGTTTATTATAAGACTATCAATTACAAAGGGATCATTAACAAGAAACCCTACCCAATATTTTTCGCCATTAATTAGATAATATCGGAAAAAAAAGTTCTGTAATAGGTATTATCCTGTTAAAAAAGGGTAATACATCCCAAAATTAAAAATATTTTTTGTCCGTGGAATAGAATGTTTCTCCTTAATATTGGCTATTATAGGAAAAAAATATACAGGAACATAATCAAACGAAACAAAAACGAACATAAAGCCTGAAGGTCCCTTTACATTGTAAAAACAACAATATAGTACTTTAAAATATATTATTAATTATACGTTTAATAAACTAATTATCATGATCATATTTTTAAGGTTGAACCTACATTAGAAGCGACAGAAGTGGTTTGCAAAGCGCTAGGTGGAATCCAGAATACCCTTTTCGGAGGAATGTGGACGATCAGCCCAGAGCCTGGAGTCAATGATACAGCTTACATGAATATTGCTCTTAAACAGCACACAGATTTGTCTTCTTTTACAGAACCAGCTGGGTAATTAGTTTTTTTACATAAATTGAAATGTTAATTTTAAATAATTATAAAATGATTGGAAAATTGCTTTTGCTTTGTTCATTTTAAAGAAGCTTTCAAACCATGATATATGTTCAAGTAGTAGACGTCAAATCCTGATAATGAAAAAATTTTCAAAGATTAAAAGTTCAGTGAAGTGGAAATAATTTCGTGTCCTATTTATTAATGATCTGTTTTTTTTTCAGTCTTCAAGTATTCCACTGCCTCCAACATGACGGTATCGGAGGAGAAAGCGTCGTATCTGATGGTTTTTACGCAGCAAATAGATTAAAAGAGGAGCATCCTGAGGACTTCGCGTTTTTGACTCAATATAATGTTGAAGCAGAATATATGTTCGACGGACATTCATACAGATATGCGGCCCCAGCTATTGAATTGGATAGATTTGGAGATCTTAAGGCTATCAGGTAAATAGAGGTTTTAAATTTCTCATTAAAAACTAGAAAACAAACAGCAAAGAGTTATTAATAGTTAACTAGCGTACTAAAATTGGCACTAAACTAATATAAATTAACATTTACGATGTTTGCGACAACAAATCTAAAAAAAGAGCGTGTGCCGAGCACAAGGTGTCAGTAGGGAAACTTCTTTGGTAAGATTCAAAGATACCGAAATCGTCGCCTTATTCCATGAAGTGGCGGTATTAGGTACCATGACGCGACCTTGAAATTTTACTCTCAACACGCCTAAAGAAGTTTCACTTCAAAGTAAAAATGTTTATTCATGAATTTATAAGAAATATTTCCTTCATTTCAGATTTAACTCATTCGACCGAGCACCAATCGCTTTCGATAAGCCTGAAGAATGCAGAGCGTATTACCGCTCAATGAAGAATTTCGCCAAGTATATAGAAGATCCAGCTTGCCAATGGCAGTTTAAATTAAAACCAGGTTGGTTATATTGAGGTCTATATTATATTAATTGAAAACTGTTTGCCAATCAAGTTCGTGGAAATTAATATTCGATGCAGCACCTGTTTCGTGGTTAAGATCGATTCATCACACTAAACCCTGTTATAGCAACTCTAAATTATAACGTATTATATTTGATACTTGCAAGTAATTATTCTATGACGTCATCTTCGGTTAGTTTATAGATTTTAATCGTAAAAATTTAAATTACCTATATCTAATTCTGAGGTCACGAAGTTCATTTAGTTTAGGGGCTTTCCACGATAGGTACTATTTACATATTTAATATTTCATTTTAAACGGCATAAGTTAAACGTATTATTTCATTATCAAAACTTGTTCAATGAATATTAGAAATTCTGTATGAATATAGAATTTATAAGTGCCAATGAATATTCATGTGTCTCTTGATTTTAGGGGGAGTTAAGAGAGAAATTTTCTTTCAGGGTTAAGTATTTATTTATAACAAAGCAATAAATGAGTTTCTTATCAGCTGACAGCAGAAACAACTATCAGAAATAAATATAAAAAATAATCGTCCACTAATTACAGCCAATAAGTTTAGCCTATAAAGCATAGGTACTTAGTTCAAACCGTGATCAACGACTATCTCTATGGATCAACGCTAAGTTGCTTCGAAGTAACTATGTACTCAGTACTACCTAAACATCTGTACATCTTAATGAGTTAAAAAAAAACATGTAAATTTTACGATCACAAACACCTGCAACGCAATTTTATGTAACATTTTTTGTAGTCAAGTTCTAATTTCTATTATTCATATATATTAATATAATAAATTAGTATGCAATTTTATGTAACATTTTTTGTAGTCAAGTTCTAATTTCTATATTATTCATATAGGCCACAATTATCTAAATTGCTTTATTTAATTTCATTCGCTATAGTTTATACTCTTTACCTTCTATAAAATATTTTACATTACTTTTTCAGGTACAGTTCTGGCATTCGATAACTTCAGAGTGCTCCACGGAAGGACTGGTTTTACCGGCATGAGGGTGATCGGCGGCTCCTACGTATCAAGAACCGATTGGCTTGATAAAGCCCGTTCTTTAGAACTTATTAAGTAAAAATAAACTATAAAAACTTTGAATTTTTTACTCCATTTAAAATTTATATTGATAAGATATTATAAACCACCTGAACAACATGTTACAAATATTAATAAAATATAGTATTGTAGTTATACGTGTAGTTTTATTATAACCTCAATAAATTTATTCCTTTACTGTACCAAAGGTTGTCTGGAAGAAATCGCTCTAAAGCGATAAGACCGCCATTTGTACTTAGTTTAAGCTATCTTTAAGTGTTTGTGTTTCTTCTTTTGTATTCTCTTTAAGTGCAATAAAGGATTGATAAATAATAAAAATAAAATAAATAAATTAGTATGTAGGGGAAGCTGAGGTAATACGATCCCTGGAGGTCAAACGATCCCCCGGTGTAAATCAGAGACAAGTAGTGCTATCTATTTAAATACGCATGAAACATATTCCCTGCACCCCTGCCAGTTGCCTCTTTAAGTGTCATCGCGGTTTGAGCGCTTGGCGTGATTTTATTAAAAAATAATCAAAAAGTGTGGCTCTGATCTAAGGTAAGCCTGTTTTTGGACTTTCATTACTTTTTACATGTTCGTGTTTATTGAAATTTTGTTTTATTTGCGGGTATTAATAACAGTTAGCTAATATTTAAGCAATTTTCGATCACCACACGCGGTATTTGAAGGTTATGTTTTGATCGATATCTTGGAATTTGGTGTTTGGGGAATAATGATCCCTTTCTGTGTGTATAAAATGATCCCTGGAATCATTTTACCACATTAGTATTTGTTGTTTTTACAGATCATGCCGAGAATTTATATGGGAAGGAAAAGGTGGTGGGAAAGGAAAAGGAGTCGGAAAAGGAAAAGGAGCCGGAAAGGGAAAAGGCAAAAAAAAGCAAAACAGATCAGATTCTTCTGAAGAGGAGAGTGATACCGAATGCCTCTTCTGTACTGAAAGCTACTCCAAAGACAATAAAGGCGAAGGGTGGATTAAGTGCGTTGTGTGTCTTAAATGGGGACATGAGGCTTGTGCAGGAGTAGATAGTGACGATGAAGGGGACTTTACTTGCGATATTTGCCTTTCTGGTAATCAAGTTGATAGTGTGAAAAAAAATTTAAGGCTATAGGTCTATTTCTAAGTTCCTAAGCAAATTATTATTTTTTTAATGAAGAGTTGATTTTTCTATTGCATTTTACATTGATAAAAAACCTTTGATAGGGATGAGTATTGTTTTTTCTTATTTAGAAGAAGAGTTTATTTGTTTACTTATTGCTTGACTAGTTGTTAATTTTCCAAACCTTTTAAAAGTTTGGTGCAAAGTTTAATGTTTAGTTTTGTTGACGTTGAAACGAGAAGACTGCAAAAGTTTTGTGTAACTTGTGATAGTACTTAAATTGTTATGAACAATACATAATATGATTAAAATAAACAGCCGAGTGTTTTATTTCACTAATATTTATTAACTTATGGTATAAAATGATCCCTGGGATTATTTTACCCCAACCCCAGGGATCATTTTATACATAGGTGTGTATAAAATGATCCTTTACTAAACTTTCACAAAAGCCTCTAATACAAAAAAACTATATTCATATAATAAAAAATAAGTATGCAGTTACAAAGTTAAGTAAATTCACTACTTCCAACAATATAAATCTTGCGATTTTGCCTTCAACTTTAGCCACAGTTAAATTTTTTCCCTTAAGGGGATCATTATACCTCACCTTCCCCTAAGTACTGCTTTAATTTATCACTCGAAAGTTTATCTATACTTATTCTTTGTAAGTGAACTAATTTGGTTTAGATAACTACTACTACTTACATTTTTGCTAGTCTCTGATAGTATTGAAAAATATAGAGAATGAACATCGATATGAGATTTTGCAATTTTAGAAAATGGTATATATACTCGTGAATTAAAGAAAAAAGTTTTCCACATTGAGATATTCCACTCATACACTATGCAGTAAGAGTAAGAAAATCTCGTCATAAATTCAACGCAATTAACTAAATTATAGAGAAACGTGATCTATTCAAATAACTTAGATTGCCTAATTTCATCGTATGATAACATTGAATGTATTCCCATTAGGGCACGTATAATGAATTCCATTTATTCTCGTACTTCGTACCTTACCTTTGAAATTCCATTAAAACATTGATTATAGGTATAAAAGCTTTTAAGGTAAATAGACAAATCTTGTTACTGTTGTTTTATCGCAAATTGAAGTTTCGTCAATTTCGGCAACACAAATGCGAGGCTTATGAGCATTGTATGTACGAATCCTAAGTACGAATCTCATTACATCCAAATGTTTGAGACGTCTTTTATTTTTATTGTATTTAACAAAAGTCAAATGTGTTTTTATCTTCGGCTCGAGCCTGATAAGGTTATCAGTGGGAATTAATGTTCCAATTTCGTTCTTTTATACTATTTAGATTTTTTTTTATAAATAAATAGGTAAAGAAATTCGTAAGATGTCAATGTTGTAGGGGGATTTAAATAAAACCAAATTTTGGAAAACAAAATATTTTACTTAAAATACTTAAAGTCCATATTTACAAACCTTTATTCGGTCACCTTTTTGTACTATTACAATTCAATGAAGCGGTCTAAGCAATTGATTCTTTTTACATGTTTTACACATGATATTATAGATTTATCGTAAATTTTCGAATATTATATGTAACGATCCTAAAATCATAATTTACGTTAATTATTGTAATGTATTTAATAATTGAAATATAAACCCTGTCCTCATACTGTTAGTACCTATATCCACAAAATATACTCTTGTATGTAACTTACAACATTAACACTACAAAATAAATTTCTGTGATCTTAAGTCAGTTTAAATAAATAAATAAAAAAATAACAAAATAGACAAGGAATCGATTAACATATTAATATTTACTGTTTAAACTTTAAAGAATGTTATTTTTCCTTATTTCAATATTACAGCTAGTACTTCATAGCATTGGCACCTAATTAGAAAAAATGTACCTGTCTATAGGGTTCATTTACTATATTAAATACATGACCGGAGATTTATACTAATTTGTGATATTAATGAAGAAAGCGTTATTCATAATACTTTACTAGAATAATACCAATATTTGATTAATTTGAAAATACAATATAACTCGGAGAAATTAAAATCTCCACAAGTTAAGATCCAGATATGTATAAGAACTATATTTAAAAAATAGTACTGAATGAAGTATTGCTATTTATATGTAGTAAAACTGTTTAATACGTATTAGTTTATTTATTTTATTATTTAAATAGATAATGTTTTGTTTAAAACATGTTTTCTCTAAGGAACTTCTCGAGGCCGTGGTACAAGTGATGTCTGACTCCTCCTAAGCCGTGATCTTCGTCGGTGTAACTCTGAAAATTTTAATTAATTATTTCAATGCAGTATAAAAAGATCTTAAAAATAAATATATAGGTAACAGTTTTGTCTTGCAATAGGAACGAAATATAGGTACGAATAATAATTATTATGATAATGATGATGATAATTAAAATGGCGATCATTAGCTTTACGATCGAGTTACTTCTTTCTAATACCAGAGTATTATGAATGACATAATGATAATAATGACGAAACCACGATCCGAACTACTAAGAATTGAAATTCTTTGCCGGCGGGCGTTTTTCCAAAAACATATGGTATGGATCTTTTCAAGGAGTGAATAGATTTCTCAAGCAGGCATGTGACCTAGATCAGCGTCTACTTTCAGATAGACCTGTGGTCAAATGCCTACATGAACAATTATAAAAAAGGGCAAAAATAGGGCTGCTTGGAAGAAATTGCTTGTAGCAATAAAGCCTTGCATTCAAATATCCTGTTTTTATGTAGAAGGGTTTGGGTACTTTTGTATGGGCAAGTGGCGTCGGGCTTTCGCGGCCAGTGATGAAACTTGGACTCAGAAAAATCTTATAATAAATCATCTAGATTCTAGATAATATATGAATAATACTAAACCAAATATTTGTTCCTAATACGTTTCGAGTTGTCCATAATAACTTTTGCTCACAATATATTGTTCTTTTAAAATATCCAAGTTTCATCCATTGCCCGCGAATATTCATCACGTCGCCAACTTTACCCAAACCCCTTTGTATTTTCTGTTTTTGTATGCAATAAAGATTATCTATATATATAAAACTCAAAGGTGACTGATATAGTGATCTATCAACGCACAGCCCAAAGCACTGGACGTATCGGGCTGAAATTTGGCATGCAGGTAGATGTTAGGACGTAGGCATCCGCTAAGAAAGGATTTCCCGAAATTCTTGCGGGAACGGGGAAAAACGGGGATGCACGTACAAAGTCGTCTGCGGAAGCTAGTAAATAAATACATACCATCTGCGTGAAATACACGTCGTTCTTCTGCAACACTCGCGAGAACAACATGGCGTGTTGGTAGTGCACATTGTCGTCTTCTGTGCCGTGGACGAGGAAGTAACGCTTATTGCGGTATGCTTCCACCTGGGGAAACAATGGAAAGTGTACAGTTTATAACAGGAAATCCTTTCATTATATGTTTAGGATATGCTATGTGTTTGGTGGCAAACATGATAAATTACCCAATTTAAATTGTAACAT
>CAJQZM010037424.1:0-18919 GCA_907164665.1 Colias nastes | reverse complement strand
AAATACCCGATAATTTTGAAGCTCTTGTGGTATTATAAGTGAAAATAGAAATATAGTAAAACGATAATAATAAACCCATTAATGTATGGATAAAATCACGATAAAATATTCTGTCGTTGCAAGTAAACTGTGAAGAACCGGTTTGGCTTAAATTTCATGCAAATCGATTATAATAATTTTTATGAAGCTTTTGCTAACATAATGCCAGATACGATAAATAAATAATTAAATTAAGTACTGACCTACATTATTATGTAGCCCGTACTTACCTATCCCTACCTACTTTGAATTTTTTTGTCATTTTATTCTATCCAAATGGAAATCGATTCCTACTAATATTATAAATGCGAAAGTTTGTGAGGATGTGTGTGTGTGTGTGTTTGTCAAAAAATTCAAATCGTTGGAGCTATGTTCGAGCTCCTGCATTTTCAATGTTCCAATTCAATGAAATAATACCTTTCGGCTTTCTTAATCATTGTAATTTATTTATTTAACTTCACAGCTTACAGATTAATTGACTTAATCTAATTATATTAATGCTTAAGCTTTAACAATACGCCAATTACGAGTTTTATAATTATTATCGTTTATATATTTTAACAGTAACTTATGAGTTGTGTGTGTGGGTGAGTGCGTGTTCATGATTAAAATGTTCTAGGTACGTTTGATAATATTTTAATCACATTAATTTTAAAAGGAAGGTAAGTAAGTAATTTGGATATAATCTGTATGAGGTAAACGTTTAGTCTAAATCATCTTCGTAATTAAGTTCCCTCATGTTCCCTGTGTTTGACCGCCTCCTTGATAGAGTGGTTAACGCGTGAGCGTAGTTCCGAGGGGTCCTGGGTTCGATTCCCGGTGGAGACGAAGAAAAAAAAAAGACGTGTGTCACTCGGGGACTGCCGCGGTAAAGCTATTGCATAGCGTGCCTTCAAGCCACACCTCCGTGCCCGTCGGAGTGGGGAGCGTGAGGTTTTTTACGTTACGGAATTTCTGGATTCGGTCCCCGCGCTCAAGGCCCGCGATAGAAGCTATGCAATAGCTTAAAAAAATGTCTCGGTCTGGCAGGACACAGAAGGCTGATCACCTACTTGTCCCTAAAGAAAATCGATCAGTGAAACAGATGTATAATGTATCTGCCCCTTACCCCACTAGGGGACATGGGACTTCACATGTTCCCTGTGAGTTGCGATATTACTACTTACTTAATTACTCATATTTAATTTAAATTTTTATATAGGTACATAGGTACAATGAAAAACAAACCACATTTTTTCATTTTACTTACCTATATTTATTTAGTCATGACACAATAAATTAATAAATTTTAATATATGTATTGTCATTACCCCATATTATCTATCCATTGAAAATGTTATTCAGAGCGTCGTAGACGCCGAGACCACGACTCTGTAAAAAAAATTCATATATCAATATCAATAAACAATTATAAATGCTAGCTGTGCTCCGCGGTTTCACCCGCATTGCTCCACTCCTGTTGGTCTTGGCGTGATGATATATTATAGCCTATAGCCTTCCTCGATAAATAGGCTATCTAACACCGAAAGAATTTTTCAAATCGGACCAGTAGTTCCTGAGATTAGCGCGTTCAAATAAACAAACAAATAAACTCTTCTTCTCTTTATAATATTATTATAAGTATGTATAGATAAGAGTTAATGAATACTCTTTTGTGCATACAACAATGAGGAGACATAATATGTATCAATAAAAATAGTACAATAATAATATATATTCAAAAATAATATGAAGTTATTGCTGTAATTAAGATTTCTCCTAGACGGCTGTACGAAAAACGATATTATACTAAGTAGGTACAGAGTAATAGAAAAAGTGAGCAAAACTAAAAATAAGTAGTTTAGATAATATCTAATCATAAAATTGAATAAAAAGAAATAATTTAATTTCCATTACTTCTCTGTTGCAGTTAAAACTAAAACATAGCTCGAGCATTACCTTCAAACACTTATATCTGGCTAAAGAAATAAATCGATTATTACTACAATGAAAATTAGAGATTTTACTATTTTATAAACTCCAAAAAGCTACTTACAACGCCCTTTGCGCCTTTTGCAATATGTCCCCATTTCAACTTTGGCGTCGCTTCGTTGGATCCCATAAGAGCTGTTAATACCACCACTATCATCACGAATAAAGCTGTCAGTTTCATGTTTATTTTTTAGTAAACACAAATGTATACAAACTCAACTGTTTCGGATATCGAATGATGCTCTATAATAGTTGACGTGGTATTTAAATACCACGAGCTCATCTCAATTTTCAATTAGCCGTTTAATTAATATTAAATTTATAAATCATCAGAGTCGTTAAAACTATATTATATAAGCGATTTAATTGTTTGTGTCGTTCTATTAATTCTAGTATTAAAGAGATTTGCTTTAACGCAGTAATAAATAAAAACTATATCTAAACTAACAAGCAGCCTAGCCTTTAGTCTAGCTGGATGGCGGGGTTAACTGTTAATCTAAAAAATATGTCGAGAGCAAACCATCAAATATAAAAAAATGAAAAAAATCAAGTCAATTTTCAAAAGTTTACTTCAATAAATGTTTGTGAAATAAATTTATGTTTTAAAACCATTAATGTGAACACAATGAAAATATGTTCAGCCGGATTGCATTCATGACTTCATTCATGTCTCATGAACTAATTTTCACAATTAATTGATTAGTAAAATTATTGCTAACCACAACAAATAAAAAGTGTGTTATTTATTTACTTGGGTATTCACATGTAATTGGGAGTAAAATTAATTATTAACGGCTTTTTAACGAGCGATGAGAATCCCAAACTCATTATACAATTATTAAATGACAAATCATGTTCTCAAATGTATCATTGTTTAAATTGTAATCACATATTTTATATCACTTGGCATTAACAACTCTATATAAATATGAAAGTAATAAATTTATTTGTCATACTGATGGTGGTGTTAACAGCTCTTATGGGATACAGTGAAGCGGCTCCAGGAATAAATTGGAAATCTATTAAAGAGGGGGGTAAAATTATTGTAAGTAGGTAGTTACTAGAAGCAATAACTTTATTATTATTATCCTCATTAAAAAAGTCTATTAAAGTGATATTTATTATATATTTATAATATTAAGTGCTATTTCGGACGCTTTTTACAATATATATTTATAATATATATCCAGAAGTCGACGTCAAGCTGAAATTTTCTGACAAGTAATGCGACACCAGTAATCAGAAAAATTAAAAAAAATTTAAGTCATGTATTTTTGAAGTTATGGATTTTTTTTTAATTCCAGAAAATGTGACTGTTTTTTCATTCCTGTTGTTACAAATATTAACTTTTTGCCAATTTTTTTCCTCTTACGTCATCCCGAATAGTGCTTTATGTAACCTGTGATCCTAAACCTTGTGCCGATCACTCTAACTTGTAGGAAAATGTCATTTTTATACCGTACCAAGTTTTCAAAACATAAACATATAACATATTTTATCATGTTTGAATGTTTGTTCTTTATTATAATAATAATATGAGCCATGAAATTTTATAAATTTCAACAGTTATTTCATTGACAATATCACTACTTTACACTTCTCTATCCCAGCTCCCTATGTATGGGATTTTGTTGCGGTTTTTTTTTTGGATAGAGTGATTCAAGAGGAAGGTTTTAGTATATAATTTATTCGGTTTTAGACAAAGCAGGCGAAGCCGCAGGCGGAAAGCTAGTTTATTAATAAAATAATAACTTTTCTTTTTTCAGAAAACCGGGTTGGGGATCGCACGCGGTGTGGGATCTGCGCATAACATGTACGAGCATCACAAACACAAACATAATTATTAATTAATTCATTATTGTTAATCATGATTATAATTTTAATTCATTATTAATAAATAAATAAATTTAAAAACAACGTTTATGTTTATTTTTCTTGACATCCAAACCATTTTTTGTCAAAGATGGACCCTTTTTAAGTTAAGTTTCTATTCTTTTACCAAGCAGCGATCAAATATGAACATATTATAATTTTATTTACATTTATAGTTATACCTTCCACCTTATTTTGATCTCTTCTTGCTAACTTCGATTCCATTTAATATAAAAAAAATTGGTTGTCTGTAAAGTCGGTTTACTGACGATAGTTGAACGTGACAACGTCCGATTGTGCTTCTTTGTCGCTCGTTCCGCGCTCTCGCTCGCACTTCAAGCCTTACATGGAACGCCTCAGATGAGTCAGAGCGAGGTAACGCCGCATGAGTCATGTTGTAGAGTGCGGGTTGCGGGGTAATGAAACACGTGTATCTGCCTCGAGTGATTTATTATAACTGAACTTATAATACACTACAGTAGGTGACAAGAAGCTTATATCTAATACACTACACCACAGGGGTAGGAGATAAAAAAAAAATGTTATACTAAAATTTTTTTTTTTTGTTAAGTAAGTAACAAATATGAGATTAAAAGAAAATTCCTAATTTTTATACAATTTTGTTCGATTTTTGTGTACAATTTCTTCTTTATTGTTCTTCAAAATTATAACATTAGGTTCCTTATCTTCAATAACAATAAATGGACCATTATACAAAGTATCTAATTTATTTGCAGTTTCATTTTTTAACAATATTAAATCACCTTTCTTATATCGGACTTGATTTATGTTTTTATCATATACAGATTTTCGCACTTGTTTACTTTTTAACAAATTGTTTTGTGCGTCTCTATGTGCTACTTGCAAACGATATCTTAATTCTAAACTATAATTATCTGGGTTATACAAAGGTTCTATGCTAGTACTTAGTCTACTCGGAATGTCACTTGGTTTTCCAAAAACTAATTCATACGGGGTATATTTTGTAGAGGAATGTACAGTATTATTAAAATTAAAACACCAAAAGGGTAGCCAATGGCTCCACGTTTCAGGGTAATTATTACATTGTATTCTTAAGAATGAACCTAAATGTTTATGTGCATTTTCGAGTGAACCAATCGACTCGTGATGGTAGGAGGTTGAGTTTAATTTTTCAATTTCTAATAGTTTACAGACCTCTATCATAGTAGATGACATAAACTCAGTGCCTCTATCTGTTGCTATAATTTTTGGGATTCCAAACCTTAAAATAAATTGATTAACAAATGCTCTAGCAACGGTGACCGTTTCCTTATTTTTAAGAGGATAAGCCTCAACAAACTTACTTAATTCACACTGTAACGTAAGTATATAATTATTACCGTCTACATCTCGATCCAAAGGACCAACTAAGTCTAAAAATACTTTCTCGAAAGCAAACGAGGCTGTGGTTGTTATAACCATCGGCTCTTTGGTATTTCGGGAATACTTAGATTTTTGACATTTTTCGCATTTAGTTACAAAATCTCTTATGTCTTTTTCCATTTCTGGCCAGAAATATTTTTTCTTAATATTATTTATCATTCTACGAATGCCTGCGTGGCCACTAGTGGGCAGTAAGTGATAGTCATTAATAATAAATTGTTTATCATTTTCATTATCAATTCTTTCTACACCTCGTAATATACATATCCGTGGACCGGTCCATATATCTTTACTTTTAATTTCTTCTATTAGTTCTTTTATAAATAACGCGTTATTATTTGTTTTTATTATACATATTTCGTCGACATTAATATTTTTACTTAATTCACTTAATTTCTTCACAAAAACGGCTCGCGTGTATTGTGCTTTGAAATCAAGATTAATGTATAAAATTTTCTTATTTTGGGAGAAAGCAAAACACTCGGTTTCTACATCTATACCCATTCGATTTCGAATCCTATTTAACTCTTTTCCTTCTATTAAAATCATCTCCACCGCACCACTCGGAACTCGCAATAATTCCACGATTCTCGGTTGATCAGGCCGATAGTCTGTGTCATTATTGGTAGTTTGAGTGTCACTCTTTTCTTTAACTTCTTCTAGTTTCTTTTTCTGTGCTCTAGTCATTACGTTAATTATTTTATCGTTGATACATTTCAAGTCGTTTGAGTTTATTGTAATTCTAGACAACGCGTCTGCTACGGCGTTTTCTTTGCCTTTAATATACACAACGTTAAAATCATATTCTTCTAATGTTAACCTAAATTTTAATAATCTACTCGATGGATCTTTAATTCCGAATAAATACAATAATGGTTTATGGTCCGTCATGATTGTGAACTTTTTACCTAAGAGATATGGCCTAAAATATTTAACTCCCCACACTATCGCAAGTAATTCTTTTTGTATAGTTGGGTAATTTTTTTCAGCTTTGTTTAAAGGCCGACTTGCATAAGCGACTGGTCTTTTATCTTTATTGCAAAGTACTGCTCCTACTGCAATGCCAGAAGCATCAGTTTGTAAGATGAACTCGTTTTCGTCTGAAAAGTCTGGATATTGTAAAATGGGGGGTGATACTAACGCTTTTTTCATGATTTTAAACGAGTTTTCGCATTGTTCAGACCATATAAAAGGGACATCTTTACGACACAAATTATTTAAAGGGATAGTTATTTCCGCGAAATTCTTTATAAATTTTCGGTAATAGTTACAAAATGCAACAAAACGTTTTACTTCTTCTGTATTTTTTGGTGTTGGGTAATTTTCAACAATTTTTATTTTAGTTTTATCTGGACTAATTCCATCTGCTGACACTGTGTGTCCTAAATATAATAATTCCTTTTTCAAAAAATTACATTTGATGGGATTTAATTTTAAGTTAACTTTTCTAAGTCTCTCAAAAACATCTATTAAATTTTTATTATGACCTTCTAAATTACGTCCAAAAATTACAAGGTCATCAAGATAAACAAAACATTTCTCATACGTTAGACCTGACATGGCTATAGTCATTAACCTTGAAAAAGAACTTGGACTGGTTTTAAGACCCATTGGCATTCGTTTCATCTGGTATTGTCCAGTATTGGTTGTAAAGGCTTACGTGATTCGGGGTTCAAGGTCGTTTGGTAATAAGATTGACTAAGGTCTAAATGGGTAAAATACACGGCACCAGCAAGGGACTCTAAGATATCAGTGATATTCGGTAGCGGAAATTTATCATCTTGTATAACTTCATTTAATTTACGATAATCTATCACTAATCTCCACTTTTTGCTATCATCATTTGACTTTTTAGGAACAAGTAAAATGGGGCTAGACCACTCACTTTGAGCTTCTTCTATAATATCATCCTGTAACATTTTCTTAATTTGCTTATTTATTTCAGGTTTTTGACTATGTGGTAACCTGTATGGTTTTGTATAAACGGGGCTAGCATTCGGTTTTAAATAAATATTATGTTCATATGAATTAGTAGTTGTAAGCTTATCACCCGGTAAGTGAAAGATATCATTGTATTTAGTACAAATTGCTTGTATAGTCTCACGCTCGGTAGGATGTAAGTGATCCAATTTTAATAATTCTAACAAAATATTAGCTCTCTCTGCGTTTGATTTACATTTATTAAACTGACATATTTGGTAATCGTTTAACGAGTGTAGGTCTGGTTGAAAGGTCGGTATAGTAATTGATTCTTCTTGAGTATTTAATATTTTAATGGGAATAACGTTATTTACTGGCTTCACTATTAGAGCTGCTAAAAATAGACCCTCTTGTAATTGTTGTGGTAAAACAACACAGTCATTATTTAATTTATTATTCATAATTGGTATGTAGTGAATGGACTCACTTCTCGCAGGAATAGTTAAGTAGTTATGTGAAGTAGTAGGTGACGCATATAGTGGTATAATATTTTTGCATTGGTTATGTAGAATTAATGTATCATTTTCTAGATTAATATGTGAATTAAATTTCGATAAGAAATCTAAACCGAGGATTCCATCTGATTTACACGGTAAATGATCGAACAAATAAAATTTATGATTAAATGTACTATTTTGAGTACGCAAAGTAAGATAAACATATCCTTTTGAGCATATTTTTCCACCGATACCATTTATTATAATGTTATCTTCATACAAAGTAGTATGTTCTAATAAGGCGTTCTTAGAAACAGCGGAAATGGACGCGCCGGTATCAAGTAACCATGAATACTTGGAGTTTTTTATGTCGAAATGGACGTACCTAACATTTTTATTGCAGGTTAAAATGTTATAACATTTAGGACCGAAAAAACTGGTTTTTGGTCTCTATTTCTTCGTTATCTGCTTGACGGTTCTCGCTCCCTTCGGCTGAGAAAATTTTGTGTTGGTTGTTCCTACCTCGACTACCTCTACCACGATAATATCCTGAAGCATTATGATTATTGCCAAATTTTGGAAAATTATTACCTCTTCCGCGTATATATCCACCACGGGGATTGCCATTATAATTCTGCCGATAATAATTATTATTATAAACTTGACCTCGAGAATTGCCACGGAAATTGAAACCTTTATTATAGTAATTATTCTGCCCTCTTCTAGTGAAATTATTATTATATCTGTTGTTTGACTTACCCCTGGCGCTGAAAATACCTCCGGAAGTCGAGGGCTGCCCCAGCTCCTCGTCCTCCGCCGCACGCACCGCATCTTTCAACTCGGAAAAGTTCCGTGCTGAAATGATAGTGCTCAAGCGTTTATTTCTTAATCCATCAGAGAATCTTTTAATAGCAATTTTTTCGTTTATAGGTCTCAGTATTTCGCAGGTCTCTTCGTTACCGTTAGCCTGTGCAATAGTGAGGTCTATAAATAATTCTGATAGTTTATTTCCATAATCACAAATTGACATATCATTTTGACTCAAATTATTTAATTGATATAGTATTGCATTGGCGGACTTTTTTGTAAGTAAATAAGTTTTTAGATCTTGTAAAAGGCTTGCTACATCATCATATTTGCATTTTAGTTTTAATTTAGCGGTTTTAGTTAATCTAGTTTTCAAAACAAAAGATATTAACATTTTTTCTTGGTCTGTGTCCTTTAGGCAATCGCTATATAATTCTACCGCGTCTATGATTTTTTCTGTCGTACTTTCTGAACCATGCATAACAGGTATCAAGGATGTTGCAGTTTTGATTTCAAACTTCTCCATATTTGAAGTAGTTGTTTCTACGTTACCTTGAAAATCATATGACAGAATCTTATCGTAAATAACGTTTATTCTCTCCTTCAAGACTTCATAAACGTATTCAGCTAATTCTAACGAGGTTTTTTGCTCAGAAAATATACTAATAATAGTTTTATAAGATGAATATAATTCCTTAGCTCTTAATATATTATCCTTAACTTTACTTTTATATTGTAACCTTCTAGATGGGTCTAACTTCCTTAAAGTAATTTGAATATCAGATAATTCATTAAAAATCCTTTCTAAATCTTTTTCCATATAAAACGAAATTAAAACATACTTACATAAAAATGATTTACCTAGTAGTTTGTTCCTTACATGAATGCATTACGGCCAATATATTTTCCATGTGACATTCCGAAATACTTAGGCTGTAAGATACAAGAAACATAAAATTATGACAAAAGTAACAATTACATTGGCATTGTAATATAATTATTAATTATTTTTAATCCGACACTTATAGTTCCTATTATGTCGATAGTAGATGACGCAACACAGTTCGTTATTTTTATTACTTTTGCTCACTAAATGATTACAAAAAGAAAGCACTTAATATACGATATATGTTTTTCACTCGGGCTCACTAACACGGAATTCACTTTTTTTTTTTTTTTTACACGGATTCGTTTCCTTCTTCACGTTCTCGCTTTCCCGACAACCGCAAACGCATTCTTCTTATAAATTGTGATTCAATATGTTTCTCGATCCATTTCTTTTGTCTGTCCTTCAGCTTTTTCCATATAAATATTGAGAATGTTCCTTGCGTTATCTCCATTTTCATTACTTCAATATTATATCGCTCTAATTCAGAGCACTGAGGCACACAGGAATCCGCTGAATTGCTGAATTCGCCCGATACGCGACACCCGGCAACTTACACCGCGGCGCTCGCGCATGGCAGGGTCGCCATGTAGAGTGCGGGTTGCGGGGTAATGAAACACGTGTATCTGCCTCGAGTGATTTATTATAACTGAACTTATAATACACTACAGTAGATGACAAGAAGCTTATATCTAATACACTACAATGTTTTTTCGTGCGTGCAGCCGGCTTTATCGAATTATAAGACGTTGTCACGTCAAAAAAAATTGGTTGTCTGTAAAGTCGGTTTACTGACGATAGTTGAACGTGACAACGTCCGATTGTGCTTCTTTGTCGCTCGTTCCGCGCTCGCGTTTACTATTGCAAAAACCATTTGCTTCTGGCATTCGCTGGCTGCTGCCGCGGCACTAACTTAAATGACAATAAACAAGTTCTTAAAATATTCTGAATTTTTAATATTTTATAGACTCGCTATATTTTATACGATCTGGCCAAATGTGGATGGCCAAATCGTGAAACATTGACGATTTAACGATCTGATCAAACTATGTTGGCCATTTCATGAAATGCGACCATTTCGCGAAATGATCAATCATATCATGAAATGAGCAAATCTACGATATGGCCACGACATGTATATGTTACCGGCCAAACCCGATTTCAGGACAAACTAGTTTAGCCTAGGCTAAACTAGTTCGTCCTATACACGATCGGATGAACTGGTATAGCCTAGGCCAAACTAGTTCATCCTAAGACCAATAGGATAAATCAGTTTAGGCTAGGCCATTCTAGTTTATCCTAAAATAAGTACGCACACACCCAGGATAAACCAGTTTTGCAATCAAGCTTGCTTTTTTTAGAACTTGCAGATGTGAACCAAGGCTCTGAAATATCATTAAGGGTTGAACTAAAGCAATGCGCCCCCTTTGCTTTAAGCAAAGGGGGCGCAGGACTTAGAAAATTTTTGCACCTATTTATTATTGTTTTATCGTAAAGATTACGCTAATATGAGCATGTTTTATAGGAACAACTTTTCTCTAAAATCAAAAATGGCCGAGATATTCGCCCTCAATACGTTAGGTTAGGTTTAGGTTAGGTTAGCCGTTAGGTTAGGTTAGGTTAGGTTTCTTAAAAAAAAAACTACAATAGGAGCCCCGCGAAGCGGGGCTCCGTCGACGTGCACAGTTTATCCTGTGAGTACCTATGCGTACATATACTTTAGGATGAACTAGTTTGGCCTAGCCTAAACTGATTTATCCTATTGGGCATAGGACGAACTAGTTTGGCCTAGGCTATACCAGTTCATCCTATCGTGTATAGTAAGAACTAGTTTAGCCTAGGCAAAACTAGTTTGTCCTGAAATCGGGTTTGGCCGGTAACATAATATATAAATTAAAAATACTTATTTCATAAAAAATAGCTCTCATCTGGTTATCAGATGGGTGAAGGTTGATCTACTACTACCTCCTTTACTATAAATGCATACTTCTTGTGCTTCATATCACTTCATATTCTGAAATGCATCATTGTGAAAAAAATTTCAACAGTGATATCAACTGATATTAGTCTAAGATCCCACTGCAGGATTACTTTGTTTATAGTTTTTTTGATGAAACCAAAAATTTATGTATATTTATAATTAGGAGAATATATTTCGACTAGAGTTCCAGTCAAAATTTGGCCGCAACCATTTTTAATACGGCCAAGTACTTTCCTCGTTACTTCCCATACCACTCGCCGAGTTTGTAGCAGGCGTATTAATTAAAGGGAAAACAAAAAATTCAAATCGAGTTCGAGCTATGTTCGAGCTTTTGCATTTTCAATGTTCCGATTCAATGAAAACCTTTCGGCTTTCCTAATCATTGTTTAATTTTAATATACCTAATCTGTGTGAGGTAAACGTTTACTAGTCCATGTTTAGTCTAAATTATCTTCGTAATTAAGTTCCCTCATGTTCCCTGTTATTCAATCTATACTTATATTATAAAGCTGAAGAGTTTGTTTGTTTGTTTGAACGCGCTAATCTCAGGAACTACTGGTCCGATTTGATAAATTCTTTCGATATTAGATAGCCCATTTATTGAGGAAGGCTATATATCATCACGCTAAGACTAACAGGAGTGGAGCACTGCGGGTAAAACCGCAGGGCACAGCTAGTTACTCATATTTAAATTTTAATATAGCTGCATGAGGCACAATGAAAAACAAACTACCTACACATTTTTTCACTTTACTAATATTAATTTACAAATGACACAACAAATTAATAGAAATTAATATATTATGTATTGTTATTATCCCATAATATTATCTATCCATTGAAAATGTTATGCAGAGCATCGAAAACGCCGAGACCACGACTCTGTAACAAAAAAAAATCCATATTATATCAATAATTATTTATAATTGATAAGAGTTAATGAAAACGCTTTGGTGTATACAACAATTAAGAGACATATGTATCAACAAAAATAGTACAATGATAATGTACTTCAAAATAATATGAACTTATTGCTGTAATTAAGATTTCTCCTAGACGGCTGTAGGAAAAACGATATTATACTAAGTAGGTACAGAGCAATTGAAAAAGTGAGCAAAACTAAATAAAAGTAGTTTAGATATCTAATCATAAATTGAATAAAAAGAAATAATTTAATTTCCATTACTTCTCTGTTGCAGTTAAAAATAAAATATAGCTCGAGAATTACCTTCAAATAAAGAATATATAGAGAAATATAGAAATAAATATAGAAAGAAATAGAGAAATAAATCGATTACCTATTACTACAATGAAAATTACTATTTTATAAACCGTGCGCCTTTTGCAAAATATGTCCCCAACCCCATTTCAACTTTGGCGCCGCTTCGTTGGATCCCATAAGAGCTGTTAATACCACCACTATCATCACGAATAAAGCTGTCAGTTTCATGTTTATTTTTTAGTAAACACAAAAATGTATACAAACTCAACTGTTTCGGATATCGAATGATGCTCTATAATAGTTGACGTGGTATTTAAATACCACGAGCTCATCCAAATTTTCAATTAGGCATATTTTAATCAATATTTTATAAATCTTCAGAGTCGTTAAAACTATATTATATAAGCGATTTAATTGTTTGTGTCGTTTTATTAATTCTAGTATTAAAACTATATCTAAACTAACAAGCAGCCTAGCATTTTTAGTCTAGCTGGATGGCGGGGTTGACTGTTAATCTAAGAAATATGTCGAGAGCAAACCATCAAATATAATAAAAACCGGCCAAGTGCGAGTCGGGCTCGCGCACAAAGGGTTCCGTAGCAGCAAATATAATAAATTACAGTTAAATCAACCTATCTCAAAAACTATAAGAGATACTTTGATCAAACCAAAAATCGTTGAAAGAGTTAATTAGCATGCATCACCTCTATTTTTTTTAGAATTTTATACCCCGTAGTTATAAAAATAGAGGGGGGGGGACATACTTTTTACGACTTTGAGAGCTGATATCTCAAAAACCGTTCACTTTAAGAAAAATGTTTTTTAGAAAACTTTATATCATTTTAAAAGACCTTTCCATTGATACCCCACACGGGTATGTACATCGAAAAAAAAAATTTCATCCCTCAGTTACATGTATGGGGGGCCCCACCCCCAATTCTTTTTTTTACTATTTAGTGTCATATTTTTGTAGCGGTTCATACAACACATATTCCCATCAAATTTCATCACTGTAGTACTTATAGTTTCCGAGTAAATCGGCTGTGACAGACGGACAGACGGACAGACGGACAGACGGACATGACGAAACTATAAGGGTTCCGTTTTTGCCATTTTGGCTACGGAACCCTAAAAAAGACGTGTGGCACTCGGGGACTGCCGCGGTAAAGCTATTGCATAGCATGCCTTCAAGCCACACCTCCGTGTCCGTCGGAGTGGGGAGCGTGAGGTTTTTCGTTACGCAATTTCTGGATTCGGTCCCCGCGCTCAAGGCCCGCGATAGAAGCTATGCAATAGCTTAAAAAAATTAAAAAAATCAAGTCAATTTTCAAAAGTTTATTTCAATATTTGTGAAATAAATGTATGTTTTAAAACAATGAAAATATGTTCAGCCGGATTGCATTCATGAGTTCATTCATGTCTCATGAACTAATTTTCACAATTAATTGATTAGTAAAATTATTGCTAACCACAACAAAGAGAAAAAGTGTGTTGTTTATTTACTTGGGTATTCACATGTAATTGGGAGTAAAAATTATTACTTAACGGCTTTATAACGAGCGATGAGAATCCCAAATTCATTATACAATTATTAAATATTATTAAACGACTTAACGAATTATTTTTGTTATTTATTTTGCTCTGCTACCATTATACAATAACAATAGTTGAATACATACTGAGTACATACCTGAAGTCTCGTGCGCTGCTTCCATAAATATGTGGTGTGTCGGTCAGTCAATTAGTCAAAACAATAGGGGGCCCCTTGGGGAGGAAAAAACTATATTTACGGGAATAATTCAAGTTACATAAGATAAAATAAAAAGAAAAGAGACAATTTAATGTATATAGTCACCACTGCTGCCAGGCACACTGCGTCGCCATTAAAACTCTTCTCACATAAATAACTCGCGTCCGCGCGTGATTACTAATATCAATAAAGAGTACAATCAACAATTCCGCGGGCCGATTTACTAATTTACTACGTGGTCAGCACGTAAAACAATCGACGACACGCTCCGATGCGCGCGTAAATAACTTCCGAGGTGGCCGATAACAACTAAAAATATACGACTTCACGCTAGCGGCGCGGTTGGCGGACCTCGATAGAATGGGACAAATAATTAATATGAATGCAGAATGCGAACTCCGCTCCGTAGCCAATCAAAAAGCAAGAACAACAGCCGGAAACGAACGCGGCTCCGTACCGAATGAATACATCGCGTTTCCGCTATCAGTGTGACCATTTAATTATATTATCTATTCCGAACATTCCCCCGTCCCAGTCAGGCAAAACCTGACTGAGTCCAAAACCAGAGGATAAGGATAGAACCTACATAACGGGCAGCCGCGATAAGCCCGCAACAGCTCTTTTAAGGACAGAATTTCCTACCAGGACCTCTGCAACTCGCGGAATACCGTCCGCGCCTAGGAATAGCCGCAAAATTCGACCACGTCTCCAAGACAGTGGGGGCATATTCATCTCCTTAACTAGGACGAGGTCACCGACCTTTGGTGGATCCGTTTTATCTGTCCAGCGAACACGCTGCTGCAACAAATGAAGATATTCTAAATTAAACCGTTTCCAAAAACTCTGAGAAAGTTGTTGCAGCAGTTCAAAACGTGAGAGCCGATTAACCGGAGTATCCTCAAATGGATATTCAGGGAGCGCATTAAGTGGACCCCCAATCAAAAAATGTCCTGGAGTCAAAACCTCCAAGTCATTTGGGTCCGATGAAATAGGACACAGTGGCCTGGAATTAAGTACAGCTTCAATTTTACAAAATACCGTTGCTAACTCTTCAAAGGTGAGAACCGTTTCACCTATAACTCGACGAAGATGAGTTTTAGCCACCTTAACTACTGCTTCAAATATCCCACCCCACGAGGGATAAGCAGGAGGGCTAAACTGCCATTTGATCCCACGACGGGAAAGTGAATTCTCAACCGAAACTTGATTTTCAGATAAAAATTTATACACATCAGAAATATAACGATCACCTCCTTTAAAGTTTGTACCGCAGTCGGACCGAATCAAACTCGGTAACCCACGACGACTGACAAAACGGGACAAACAAGCAATAAAGGCTTCAGTGCTAAGAGAAGACACTACCTCCAAATGTACGGCCTTAGTAACGAGGCAAACAAAAACGCACAGGTAGGCTTTAACTATCTTAGCATTCCGTAACGATGAAACCTTAACCGAAAATGGACCAGCAAAATCCGTACCCACACCTGAAAAGGGTCTAGAGGCTGATATCCGATCTGGAGGCAAATCTCCCATTTGCGGCTGAACAATAGCCGCCTTAAGTTTATAGCAAGGAATACACTTAAAAATAACATTCCGAATCGCTCGTCTAGCTGACAAAATCCAAAACTCCTGATGTAGGATAGCTAGAAGCGTATTTAAACCAGCATGAGAATTCCTTTCATGCCTATCCCTAATAATCAATTCTCCCAGGGGGTTATTCTTGGGAAGAAGAAGCGGATGTCTATGACCAAAAGACAAATTAGAATGACGTAATCTTCCACCAACACGTAACAAACCGCGATCATCTATAAACGGATTCAAACGAGCAACAGCACCCTTCAACTTACTCTGTCCCTCCTTCAGACTTGTAAGTACTGCATCAAATTCCTTCGCTTGAATATACCGAACCCAAAATAACAACGCTTCCTTCCGTTCATCCGGATATAACACCTTGGAGCAATTCCTATTGGATTTATTCCTCAAATTGAAAACAAACCTACGTATCCAAGCGGTTACACCCAACAGTTTATCTAAAGAACTGAACCGCGTTAACAAAAAATCGAAATTCTGTGCAGGCTCCTTTCTAACCGAAAGGACCTTCAAGCACGGGAGAGGCTCAATAAGCTTAATAGAAGCTTGAGGCCAACAATTCTCTGGTTGGAGCAGCCAACCGGGACCCCACCACAACGAATGATTCAATAAAACTGGAGCCTCACAACCGCGAGATGCACAATCAGCGGGATTAACATCCCCTGGCACATGTCTCCATTCAAGATTAGCAACCGATTGCTGAATTTGCGACACCCGATTCGCAACAAAAACTTCTAAAGCATGAACTGATGCTTGCAACCATGCAAGAACAATCTGACTATCAGTCCAAGCGAACATCCTTCTAATATTAATATTTTGACCTAGCGTCGATTTAACGTGATTAAGGAGACGAGTCAAAAGTACAGCACCTGATAGTTCCAATTTAGGAATAGTTAATCGCGTTCTTACTGGAGCTACTTTACTCTTAGCCATAATAAGCTTAACCGCTACAGCACCTGATTTATTAACCGTACGAACATAGACTGCAGCAGCGAAACCGCTCTCTGAAGCATCACAAAAACCATGAATATCTACTACGCATTTACCCGATGGTAGTAACGACCTATCTATTCTAACAAATTCAATATCAGGGAGGGACGAAACAAATTTAATCCAAACGTTTAACAAATCACCCACCAATGGGGCGTCCCATGTCAATCCCTGTAACCAAAGCTTTTGTATAAAGCACTTTGCCAAAAACACGACTGGAGCCAACCAACCATTAGGATCATATATCCTAGCAACAGTCGAAAGTACGGTACGCTTCGTCCATGTTTTAACAACATCCAAATCTTGAACTCGAAATATAAATACATCTGAAATAGGTTGATACTGAACCCCTAAAACAGCGATGGCGTCCGGATTATCCGTATTCTGAAAAATATAAGGATCCTGCTGGTGGTCTTCAGGTAAACCTGCAAGAACAGCTTGCGAATTCGACAACCATTTTCTCAATTCATAACCACCCGCCTTGAGAATATCAATAAGCTCATCGCGCAGTATCAACGCTTCCCTTTCATTAGCAGCACCGGTGCAGATATCATCAACAAATACATCACTAGTTAAAACATTAGCAGCTCTAGGAAAACGCAGATGCTCTCGTTCTGCCAACTCTAATAAAGAACGAATAGCTATAAAAGGACTCGACCTAAGTCCATACGTATTAGTAATCAACTCGAAAACCGAAATAGGATCTGATTCTTTCTCTCGCCACAAAATCAACTGATAACGACGATCCTCTGGATGAATAACAGTCTGCCTAAACATCATTTTAATATCCGCAACAAACACAACCTGATGCCTACGAAAATTTGTTAAAATATCACTAATATCCCGATGCAGCTTAGGACCCGAATGCAAACATTGATTCAATGATACACCGTTAGAGCTAGGCGCAGAGCCATCAAAAACTACTCTTATTTTACCACCCTTAAACACCGCATGATGTGGAATAAAGTAGTGCTCCTGCGACCTCCAATCAAAATTAGAAACAGACATATGACCGAGCTCTAAATACTCTTTCATAAACTCAACATACTTAATACGAAATGCCGAATCCCTCTTCATACGTCGCTCCATAGATGCTAACCTTTTTTCAGCTAGCATTCTAGACTGACCTAATGAAGGACGAGACGGTAGAAAAGGTAACCTCGTGACAAACCTACCCGAACAGAGACGACCTGTATTATTCTGGAAGAACAGCTCACATTCCAGATGCTCTGGGTTATCACGGCGTGCTGTAGGGGGCTCCTCAACTTCCCAAAAACGCTGAACCGCTTCAGCGAGAGAGAGTCCTACATTCAAGTTACCATCCTCTTCACTAAAAACACATAATGAAAATACAGGGCCCATGATGACATCACCAAGGTCTGTTGAAACAGCTACTAACCCTCCACGTTGCAGATGAATGCATTTTCCAAACCGTAGCATTCCCAAAACATCTGCACCGAGTAGCAAATCCACTGGACCTGGAATATTAAATTTGGCATCAGCTAAATTCAATTGAGTTGCACGTTCAAATACCTCCGATGGCAATTTAACAAGTGGATGTTTTCCCATAACATTATCCAAAACAACAGCAGACGTTGAAATACGAGGAAAAGAATATTTAAGAGGAGAGAAGGTGAGTGAGACCTGTCCCACTAAACCGGACACCTTAACTCCGCCTACACCAAAAATACTATTCGCGGCAGGAACAACACGCAACCGCAACCGCTCCACTAAACTTCTCGACACCAAACTCCCCTGTGCACCAGAATCCAAAATCGCTCGCGCCGCAACCTGCTCACCCGATGGGGAGGCGACGCAAACCTGAGCGGTGGGCAACAAAACAGTAACAGGAGAGGTCGAAGACTTAGATGGAGACGGCGTGTGTTCGAGTCAATAATCTCGCTGGGATCCTCGCTGTCCTAAGCGAGGCCACTCCGAATACTGCAAAGGATTGATAGAATCAGATCGTTGCTGATCAGCAGCAACCCGA
>CAJQZM010037423.1:0-26514 GCA_907164665.1 Colias nastes | reverse complement strand
TGGGCGTATGAGAATAGAGAGGCGTTGGCTGCTGCTGGAGATCATTCTTGAATGTTCTGGAAGGTTCTGGAAGGTTCTGGAAGGTTTTGGAAGGTTCTGAAGTGTTCTGGAATGTGGAAAAGTGGTCAGGGTCGTACTGTTGTGTCTATATTGTTGGAATTACATGGTTTCTGGGCGTATGAGAATAGAGAAGCGTTGGCTGCTGCTGGAGATCATTCGTGAATGTTCTGGAAGGTTCTGGAAAGTTCTAGAAGGCTTTGGAAGGTTCGGAAGTGTTTTGGAGTGTGGAAAAGTGGGCAGGGTCATACAGCTGTGTCTATATTGTTGGAATTAAAAAAGATAAACGCTGGCTGCAGCTGGAGACCATTCCTGAATGATCTGGAAGGTTTTAGAAAGATCTGGAGTACTGTGGAATGTTGTGATCCAAGAACAGTTTCTTTGATGCATCTTAAAGATAATAGAATATTGTAAAATTATGCATTTAGTAGTTCAAATAGAAGTGTTTACAAAAGTGAAATTATTGTTTATACACCGTTAATATTACTTTGTAATGTATTTTACATGTGTAATAAAAAATTGAACCAAAATTTTGTTTTATTTTATCTCCTGCAATATCTCCTGCCTATAATATAACTAAAAAGATAAATGTACTTTTTCATTTGCATCAGCTATCAAATATCTTAATTTTGAATGTGAATCCCAATATAAAATAGACGCCTTTTGGCTCAGATCTTTAATTTTTTTAAGTAGGCGAAAGAAGCGGGTTCGAAACCCGCCTAGAGATCGTATTTTTCTATTCTTTAAAAATTTATCATTTAAAAAGCATTTGAATGCTATAAAACTAATAATATAGTAGGTACTCATTGAGATAATATTACTACGTATGGAGGAGACACCACGAACAAAATCTGTGCGCCATTTTTTTGCTCTAAGTTTTAAAAATTATTATCTAGTTAGGTACTTACCGATGAAAGTTATTCCTTTGCACTTTTCCGTATTATTTGTATTATTTGTGCAATATCGTAACACACACGAAGGCATATTTGATGCGTTTCACTTTAAAACAAATAAAAAATGAGCATGCAGTTACGCCATATGGCGTATGTTGAGCGGAACATAAGTGATGTAGGCGGTGTCGTCTCCATATGTATATCTCAATGTAGGTATGTACTACCTTATTTCATGCAAAGCAAGCAAATCTACTAGTTATTTGATTTAAAATTAATAAAAAATTTATATAAGTAGTTACCCGTTTTCCGGCTGTATCAGGCCGGCATTCGTAAAATTGTCACACTGTAAACATTTTTTTCATTCAATGAGACTTCTAGAACCAATTTTGAATTATTGTCATAGCACTCATAGCATTTTGTTATCATTACCATTGATTCGGAAAGCAGTTTTTACGGAGAAAAACCGGCAAGAAACTCCATAGTTGCAACTTTTAAAAGCGACCGAGTAGGTACAAAATTGTGCTGTCCAGTGTCCACGCAAGCAAAGTTGCGAGCGGAGAGATACTGAGGGAATAAAATATTACATTTTTTTATCAACTCAGTAGTGATTTGCTCATTCATAGTACCTACAGTATGTTCGTGTTCGCCATTCGTGCCTTTTTACCCCCTATGTGTAAATGCGATGTAAAAACGAATCGCATCTTAAATTTCACTTTTTAATCTGCGAATTACATATAGGTGCGATTAAACGACGCGGGCTAGCCCGATCCTACGCGAGCCGAGCCGTCCGTGGAAATGCGGCTCGGCTAAATACGGACGCAAGCCTGCTCGTTTAAACGACGCGGGGTAGCACGATCCTACGCCAGCCGAGCCGTCCGTGGCGGCTACACATCAATACAAAATAGACAGTGACATCTGTTTAGACGGCGCGTATTAACACAAGCCGAGCCCCGCGCCTTTGATCTGTGTCGAAAAAACCGACAAGTGATGGATCGTGCAAACTTTGCCGAGCCGCGCCGAGCGCAGTTGTTTACACGGCGCGTGGCGCGGCGGACCACGAGCCGAGCCAGGCTCGGCTCGCGTGTTTGCGCGTCGTTTAATCGCACCTTATGAATGTACTATAACGGGTACAGCTATAATTTGTGTTCGTAATGTATCGCGCGCAAAATTACGATTAGTTGAGCGTTTACGTTTTTTATATCAAAATGGGCTAAACTGCATAGGTATTTTAAAATTACCTATCATAATATTATCATTTTGAAATTTGTTATAACATAGTGAAGTTAGAAGGAAGTTTCTAAGGAAGTTAGTATGTGAATGTGAATAAAAAAATTATGAAAGTTTTCTGAGACTGTTGTTACTTTTACTACCGAGATTTCACAGGCTAACAAATTTTTTGATGAAGAACATGATACAAACTTTCCTGATATTTAAAAAAATCTAGTTTTTAGTATGAAAGTAACGTTTTCCTTAACAATGTCTTATTCCATTTCAATATCTTATTATTCATGAAATTATTAATTTTTTAAACGTTGTGGGTGTAATTGAGGTGTAAGGATGCAAGGTTTAAGAAATAAAATGCAATTTTCTGAACATCATTTATTTCAAACAAACTACATAATATTATAACTACAAAAACACCAATATACTATAAAATATATAAATAACATTTGTATATAGAAAACTTCAGACAAATTCTATGTTGTAGGTACTAAATTCTTTATTGCACTCATAAAAAAATTCTACAGTATATAATGAAAAATCTATTTGTACTTGACTTTAAAGCTAAAAATGCACAGATATTATTAAAATTAAATGTTATTATTGGATACAGAGAATATAAAATATATAATAATCTAAAAATTATACAAAATAAGGAATATAAAATAACTTAAAAATGTAGTTATTTATAACACTATTTCAATAATAAAGAAAATTCGTAATTTTCTCTTAGAAATACATTTTGTGCTTATCCTGTAAATAAAATGTGTATAATAAAAATAAAAATATGTTTATTGTACATTATTTGAAATAACTTCAGTTATACTGATATAAATCAAAAAAATTCTTAAATTAACAAATAAAATACTTATTATGTGCGATATTACAATCATTTCTAACTATTTATTGTCTTTTCTATATTTTTTATATATAAATAATTTCTGATAAAATCGAAACAAAAAACTATTAAATTTTTAATCGATATTGAAGTCTTAAATCGACTCTTGCGATTTTTATAAACGATTTTCAATTCTTACATCGACTCTTGCGCACTTCTATACTCATATACGCTTCCCCTTTCAACAAATTTGTTCAACTGTTCGTCTCTCTGAACCTCTGGAACGGCTGTCCCGGGCACGCCGTAACCTCCACCACCCGGAGAGTTCATTATGTATTTATCCTGGAAATAGATTTATGTGTAAATGATTTATGAATTATCTTTGTTCAAATATGGATTGAAATAATTTTGAAATTTTTTGTCAATAATACTTTTCTTAAAAAATACAGGAAGATAATAAGGTTAATGTACAGAATTGTTTAATCAGTGTGATATTTAGTGAAGCAATTGTGATATCGATAAAATAATTATTTTTCGTTTAAGTGAAATTACAAGCTAGACTCGGCTACACCTAGTATTAGAAAATATTACTAAAGTCCAGTCGCGGAGCAGGAAGAATTTCGTACAATGACCTCTTTACCTACTGACAGTGGTCACAAACATTTTAGAATGAAGTGCAGTTTACATGAAATATTTAGAGAAAATGTTTTTTACTAACTTATTAAATAAATGTCCTTTATTCATTTACAATACTTATTAGTTACATTTTAATTTTTTCAATAACCACGATATATTATACGATACGTTTTGTCGTGACTCAAGGTCAATAAAAAAACCACATGCAATCAAGAACAAACCTTACGCTCTCAGGTTAAAGGTTTACAATCCCTGAGGACGGCGGCCATTGCATCTGTGCGAGCAAGACACATTATATTTACGCGGGAGTGACAGTGACAGGTAATAACAGGTTAACGTACGAAATTCTTCCTAGTTCGCGTCCGGACTTTATAACAACACAATTTTTATGTGTGGTGATTTTTTACTACTACGAATCAATAAAAAAAAAACTATTTTTGTCATATTTTTACTTACCCCAGGATAAGCTTCAATAGACGCTTTTCCGCCCAAGTTGATAAGTCTTCCATTGGTTCGTTGGAGTAAATTTAGACCTGTTTTACCGGGTTCACCTCCTGAAATATTATATTTTGCGTTAAAAATAGGTAAAATAATAGTTTATTTAGTATGTAGTGTGGAAGGAAATAGAAGGTTATATATAGGGAACAATAGAGAGAAAATATATAAATTTCTTAAACATAGAAATAATATTAGGATAATATTATTATTATTTATTTATATGAATATTATGATATTATGAGTAATCTTACTAACATTTGTCACAATTTTACGCAAAATTGGTTAAGCAGTTTGGGATGAAATTAGGTACAAGAAAATTTTTAGATTATATGATTTGATTTATCTGGTGCAAAGCGAAGCTAATCTAAATTTGTTTGCTTTAAATCTGTTTAAATCTAAGAAATTTTAATTTTAGTGCAGAAATAATGTTCTAGTTTTAATCCTAACCTATTAATATCATACAAATATTATATATATAATATATAAATAACCAAATAACAAGTACTTAAATATTACCATTCATCCCATAAGGTTGGAAAACTCTTCTCTCAGTAAGCACAGATAGTTGCACAGTTCTTCTGAATATCAGTTCACGAATCACACCGTCACCGCCTGACCATTTACCTGAAATTATTTTTAGTATTATTGTTATGATAGATACTCTTAAAAATAAATTGATCAAATGTGGTGCTAAATGAATTAAAATGAAAACTACGCAATAAAGTGATATACATTCACGCACTCACGCACCCACGCACTCGAATACACAACACATTCACACACACACACACATAGTAATTTACTTAGACACATATCGCTCAATTTACTTATCTTTTTTCTATTTTAAATTTTGTTATAGTTAAGGTATAATTCGACATATCTAGAAACCTGTAACACCGTCTCTGATATCCAAGATACAGGCAATAACCTAGTTTGGATCTCATGTAATGATGTAATGTTTTAATTTTTTGGTAAATAAAGATTTTTATTATTTATTTTTTTTATTATAGGTACATAGTCGTATTGTAAATTGTAATGACAATGAGTAAAAATGTAACATTTTTTATTTGTATGTACACCAGCGAAAAATATGCTGAATTCTACAACTTTTTTAGTGTTGTGTTAACAATATATTGATAAAACATAATTAAAGCAGTAATGGAATTAAAAAAAAATAAAATTCTTATTCTATTTTAAAGTGAAACTGCTAGAGTAAAATTTCAAGGTCGCGTCATGGCAATACCGTCACGTCATGGAGTAAAGCGACGATTTGGGTATCTTTGAATCTTGCTAAAGAAGTTTCACTTCTGACACGTGTGCTCGGCACACAAGCTCTTTTATTTTCCTTACCAATCCCACCAGATCCAGATCTCAAAGAAAACGTGGGCACCAGCAGTGGGTATCTTGTTTCGATAATTTCTACGTCAGTAATTCTTGTATTTGTCATGTGAGTGTGGACTCCACCTGTACCTTGCCAGCCTGGGCCCTGGGGTTAAAATATTTATTAATATATTATGATTAATTTCCTAAAATAGGTAATTTTATATACGACAACCAATTAGTCAAAATCAGACGAGAAATGTTTAAAGAATAGAATCGATCACGAGGCGGGATTCGAACCCGCGTCTTTCGCCATATCGGGGCAACGCCCGACCAATTCGGCCACCGGTGATTCCGCCAGAGCTATCGAATTTATTTTACTCTTTTGGTTTTATGTGACTCGAATTAAGAAAACTTTATTTTATCATAACTTATGAAACTAGTAAAACAATAATTATTTTCACATAAGTAACATTTAGAAGAACCATCCATTGGTAAGGACGTGAAATACTTTTTGAAATCGGACCCGTGATTCCTGTGATAATGTGATTATTCCTTAATAATATTAGTATAGTTATGTTAAGGTGATTGCTACGATCTGTTCCCAGCCAATGTCCCGCTAGATGGCGCTGAATTCTACATTTCTAGTTTATTTGAGTTTTTGCGTAATTGGAAAAGATTAAGGTCGTAGGAATAGTCATGGCGGTTACTAAATATTATATTTTATTGAAATATGTCATATCATTGCCTTAAAATCCACCCAATTCGGTAAAAAAATGCATTATAACATCTGTCATTGCATACAGGGTCGTTTACACACACAGACGTATACAAAAATGATAAAGATTTAAGTCTAGATGGCGTGAATGTAAAACAAGTAGGATTGTTATAAAAATAAAAGTTATATTTGTTGGCGTAAACTATTTTGTTGTAATTTTGGGAAATAAATAATGTCAAAATTGATTACAATAAAACGCAGTTTTATTTTATTACATTACACTATTGTTTTTTTTATCAAAACATGTATTTGAAGTAGCATATACCTATGATATAATATTATGCTAAGAATAATTATTCATACAACAACAAATCTAAAACACTATTTACTATGGAAAAAAACCAGGAAGGTGAAAAAGATATTTACGATTTCGACGCACTCGACTTTTAGTAAAATATAGTAGGTAAAAATTAAACAATGGTAATGTAAATTCTAAACAAACTACTACCAAAATACAATTAGAACAAAAATCATTTGACTTGTTTATTTCACCCAGAGGCCAGAGGCGGCTCGTGACAAAATTGTATAGGTGTTCACTTGAAATAAAACAACGAAAATACAATAGCGTTCGGGATGATTTATTACAAAAAAATGAGCACCACATTTTATAAATGTCTATAACACTAAAAATTACAAAGTACAGGCTATTTCAAAACGAATTCAATGACTAGGTATCAATAATTAGTAAATCACCGAATTTGCATTCGCGAGCGTAGGTATCCATAGTGTTTGTCACTGACGGTCACTGACCTCTATAACTTATAGTTATAGAGGTCAGTGGTGTTTGTTGTGTAAACATGTATGTATTTGAGTAGTTAGTAGCATATTATATTCTGAATTTCTGATCCATGCCTATTCACTCAAAACTAATAACACTAATGATTTGTAACAGTAAATTATTTCAATAGGTAGGTATTTGAACATTTCCCAACAAGACGTAAGAATAATTATTCGTAGGTATACAAGATACAATAACAAATCTAATACACTATTTATTATTTTATTATTTACTAGCGGTCCGCCCCGGCTTCGCCTGTGGTACATGTTTACGTTTTCTCTCCATAAGAAGTAATAGCTAGAGAGCTAGCGCAAAGCTACCTGTATGTATTTGACCAGACCTGGATTTTTGTGTGTTGATTCCCCTATACCTACTATACATGAGATGAGGAGTCACTAAGCCCAGAGTGGTGGACGGGGCGCGCGCTTAGGTAAGACAGGTGGAAATTTTTGGCGAACTTTGAAACCATTTGACCACGTCTGCCATTTTGATATTTGAAAATAGATTATTATTACTATCGGAAAATAACAATGGCAGACCATTATCACGCGGATAACATTCTGGCAGACACTTATGAAAGTGCTGAAAAAAATACAATTTTGAAAGTATTTGACCAGATCTGCCATTCATATATTTTATTTATTAGGGTCTTAAAAACTTATTTTCGAAACGGCAGACATTTTCATTGCGTACAGACTTCAGCAGTCAACAAGACTTAGCTTCTACATGGTCAGATGTATATATGTATTACGTTCCCTGACCTTACATCAATGATTTACTTTATTAATGTTTTTATGGTCATTTACATTTAATTTTGAAAACTATGGAATAAAATTTATAAATTTGATGATACAAAACTAAATATACATTTGTAAAGAATCTCAAATATAAAGTTGTGTTGCAAATAACAAATCATCATTTAAATATTTAGTTTATTTCTTTATCAATTACAAAACAACATAAAAAAACACGCATGCATTTATTGAAATGTTCATTCATCATCACTATCGTATGGCGTTGTGTGACTCGTCTTCATAATCCATTGAATCGGATTCTGTAAAAGTAAACGTAAATTATATAATAAAAGAAATGAGTAAAGTCAAAAATAATTATTAAAGAGTTAATCATTATAAACTTACCTAGTAAGGCAATGCCTTTGATGTCGCACGATGCCGCCGCGCCGCCAGTGTAGGTACTTCTGCTGCTACATGAAAATATGCTAGGGTTGCAACAAATGGGAAATAAAACAATTGTGATTATTACTATTATGATGTAATCATTTATTCATATGTACATTCAAAACAATTGCGATTATTAAATCTGATGTAATTATTTTTTCATAAATATATAATTATTATTAATTACATAATATATTGCACTGTGAAATATTTACTAATTATTGTATAGTAGTTGGGCGTGAAAGTAAAAAAACAAATGAAAAGTGTTTTCCATATGATTATTTATTAAATTTACGCGAAGAATAATTTCAACGATACAATTTAGTAACCGAGAATTCAGAGGATTAAAGAAAATACCTGCCTGATCATTTTATCAAACTCTAAAAGAATTATGGTTATTTCGCATCACTCGGTTTATTAGTTTGGTAATAATTATTAAAGGTAGTTACAACCCTAGCCATTGAGTCGAACGGTAGGCAACACAATATCGACTTTGTGCGGGTACATATGGTACATTTCTTCTTGCTGTGAAGCGTAATTATTATTATTAAGATTTTTTAGGCTATTTTGAATCAGCTGTTCTAATTTAATTCTAGAAATTTATTAAAACGTGATTTTTTTAAAAGTATATTATGAGTTTATAAATACCTCAACCAATAGTTATTGTGTCCTATCCTCATTTCTTTATATCTTGGTAGTTAACTAAAGTGTTAAATTTACATAACCTCAACAACAACATTTACACTGCCACTGCACTAAAACTAATATGGAATCCATCACACAGTCTATTGATCAGATGTTTGAAGTGTTTAACCACAGAATGGATGAGTTCCAAAAGGATCTCCAGACAATTTCAACAGCCCCAATGGGTAGCCCGTCTTCTAAATTAGCGTCTGACTTTACAGTCTTTCGCACATTTGTCTTGACATCACTACAGTGTCTACAGTCTGAGGTTATCCTCCTGAGTAACAAAACAAAAGTACCTACGACGGACGACCACGCTTCGAGTTGCCAAACACACAGCCAAACAACAATAATGAGTAATAAATTGTTTACAAAAAAAACAAGTTTTCCATTTTTCTGTATGAGTAGACAGAACTTCAAAACGCCACCTGCTACGGTTTATATTATGAACGATGGTTATAAAAATAAAAGTTATATTTGTTGGTGTAAACTATTTTATTGATCAATAATTTTGGAATTAACTGTCAACATTGATTACAATAAAACGCAGTTTTATTTTATTACACTATTGTTTTTTTATCAAAACATGTATTTGAAGTACCATATAATATTATGCTGATCCAAGCATTTTCACTCAAAACTAATATCACTAATGATTTGTAAAAGTAAATTATTTCAATATACATTTCATAACCAACAAGTAAGAATAATTATTATTATTCCTACCTACAACAACAAACCTAAAACACTATTTACTATGGGAAAATAACCAGGAAGGTGAAAAACATTATATTACCTATTATTTACGATTTCGACGCACTCGACTTTTAGTAAAATATAGTAGGTAAACATAATATTATGGTTTTGATTTTTGCTACTAGTATAAGAAAACTGCGTGTTCAAACTACTTGTTTGTCTGTCTGAAAATTCGGAAGTACTTTGGTAGTTTACCGATTTATAATAATATTGTATATATCGTTGTTTAAAAAATATTCAAACACAATAAAATATGATATACTGATTTATCACTGGTTTCAGTGATGAACTGATGAGTCAATGTTAGCCACTATACTTTCGTCATACGTGTGTATGATTGATGTGATTTGCAACGTGGTGATATTTCAGAAAAATCACGGGTCAAATTGTCCCACCGAAAATATAACTGCGTTATAAGAATAACTATACCTACGATAAATTATACATAATACAATATAGTCTCAAATGCATACTAGTGAAATATTTTATTTGAATCAATAAAATAAAAAAAAAATAAAAAATAATAATAATACAAAAATAAATTCACAACACAAGAAAATCCGCGCGCAAATCATAGCGCGTGACAATGAAATCAAGAACTTTCGAGCCGACGCGACGCGGACGACGAAGGAGCCTAACAAAAGTACCTACAATCATAGGCGGCTCGTGACAAAATTGTATGGCCGTGTTCACTTGAAATAAAACAACGAAAATAGGTACCTACAATAGCGTTAGCAGTACAAAAAAAATGAGCACCACATTATAAATGTCTATTTATACACTAAAAATTATAGAGTACCTATTTCAAAACGAATTCAATTATTATTTAGCAATAATTAGAAAATCCCCGAATTTGCATTCGTGATCGTATTCATAGTGTTTGTCTACACTAATATTATAAAGAGGAAAACTTTGTTTGTTTGTTTGATTGTAATGAATAGGCTCATAAACTACTGGACATTTTACCAATGTTTGCAAGTTTGTGATTACTTTGATAGTTTACCGATTTATAATAATTGTATACTTATATCATTGTTTAAAAATATTCAAACACAATATGATATAGGTACTGATTTATCACTGGTTTCAGTGATGAACTGATGAGTCAATGTTAGCCACAATACTAATCACTTTCGTCATACATGTGTATGAACTATGATTGATGTGATTTGCAATGTGGTGAAATTTCATAAAAATCACGGGCCAATTTTTTGTTTTGAATCCCACCGAAAATACATATATTACTAATTGCGTTATTAGAATAATTAATTACTATACCCACGATCAATTATTACAATTTACAATATAGTCTCAAATGCATACTAGAGAAATATTGCAATTTGAATCAATTAAAATGCATAGCATACAAAAATAAATTCACAACACAAGAAATTCCGCGCGCAAATCATAGCGCGTGTCAATGAAATCAAGAATGTAATTTTATATCAAGCCGACGCGACGCGACGACGACGCCGAACTAAAGTAGTACCTACAGTACCATTTACCTTCAGTGTACAATACAGTTTACAGACCTACGACCGACGGACGAACAATAATGAGTAATAAATTGTTTACAAAAAAAAACATAGTTTCTAAGGTCATTAGTTTTATTTTATTTTATTGTTATTTTCTTTGAACGATTGGAAATGAAATTACTCAATTTTTACACAGAACTTTGATTTATTAGAATTATGCTCATTATGTATAAGATAACGAACGCGAATGCACGACATCTAGCGTCAATGTCTAAACATCGCCTTTCGTTTAGACATTGACGCGCTAGATCTGTAATAAGTATATAGTCTATGCGCTAGATGTCGTGCTTTATGTCGTGTTTCGCTTGGCAAAAGTCACGCACACTACTGTAGAAGTGTCAAATTTTTCCGGTATTTTACTGTTGTTTTTCTAAGTAAATATTGTAAATTATTGATTAAAAAGGTCGAACGCGCACACATTTCATTATAGAGAAGTGATAAAATGATTAGTTTTAAAGAAATAGTGTCTGTGTTAAGTGTTTAGAGGTAATCAAAAATGTATGGAGGGACGGTCGGTACATCCACCTTAATGTTATGTTGATGTTATGATTTATATCAATAAAATAGGACCAATTACTCACAGCCCCACTGCCCCCAGCGACAGTCTCGTAATACCCCCAACTGCTCTCACCGAGCGTCAAATTGTTCATGCAGCCTTGAGATGCTGCGCACACCTGCTCAAATATTACACATTTATTCATAAATAAATAAATGATGAAAATATTGCAATTTCACTTAACTACATATTTTAATACAGGTATTAATATTTTATAGTGTAGTGTAGCATTTTTATTAGTGTATTATAATATAAGTTTATTAGTGTATATCAGTTATTTCATTTTTTATTAGTGTAGTATTTATATAGTGTTGGTAACACTAAAACTAAATACTGTCTTATCTTCGATTTCCGACTGTTAATATAAAATTAGTATTCTCTACTGAAAAATGTATCAAAATCTTAGTTGTTTGTTTTAGAATTTTAAACATAGTTATCTCGTTTTAGAAACGAATATTGGTATATTATTAGTATGGGCGTGTGCATGAATGTGTGTATGTGTGTGTGCTTATGTATGTATGTATTCGTGCATGTGTGCGTGTCGGTGTGCATGTGTCGCAGGCAAATTGTATAATCTCGCCGTTTACAAATGCTCGGCATTTCGTAATATGCTGAGGATTTACTTTTTCCAAAATTCTACAAAAAAAGGTCGCGAGCCGACGGACCCCACTTCGTGGGTTCCTATTTCTGTGTAGTTTTAAAAACACAAACCTAACCTAACCCACCTCCTTATTCAAACGAAAAATTTCTGATTACGAATTCTCGACATATTACAAAATGCCGAGCTTTTGTAATCGGCGAAATAATACAATTTGCCTGCGACACATATATGCTTGTTTATAAATTTTGCATTTTTATTTATTTATTTAATTCTATATACCATTACAAATTTTAAACAGTACATAAGGCAACCTTATCGCTAATCAGCGATCTCTTCCAGGCTTTTTAATTATGTATTATTATTAAATATTACAAACTATATAACAATAAAAAATAACACGACAAACCTGAAAAGCCTTCAAAACGACGTCCACAACTCGTTGCGAAGTTAGTACATTGCCCCCGACTACCGCTGCGTCTTCAGACGGGTCCAGGATCGAGTCCTGGGGCACTACCACCGTCACTGGGGTTAGACAGCCCTAAGAATATTATATTTTTTTAATCTACACTAATATTATAAAGAGGAAAACTTTGTTTGTTTGTTTGTTTGTTTGATTGTAATGAATAGGCTCATAAACTACTGGACCGATTTTGATGAAATTTGGCACAGATAATCTTTAGACCCTCAGAAAGAACATAGGCTACCTTTTATTGCGAAATATGTACCACGGGCGAAGCCGGGGCGGACCGCTAGTATTAAATAAAATTAAAAATAAAATTTAAATTTAAATAAATTTTATTGTATCAGGAAATATTATATTTTAAATTTTAATGTTTTATCGATACTAATATTATAAAGCTGAAGTTTGTTTGTTTGAACGCGCTAATCTCAGGAACTAATGGTCCGATTTGAAAAATAATTTGGGTGTTAGATAGCCCATTTATCGAGGAAGGCTATAGGCTATATATCATCACGCTAAAACCAACAGGAGCAGAGCCACGCGGGTGAAACCGCGAAGCGCAGCTAGTTGTCTCATATTTTACCATCACTACATTACAAAGTATGTATATTTTAAATACGCATTTCGATACGATTTTTTTAAACGAAGAGTCGCTAAAGAGGAAAGTTTCAATACTAATATTTTAAATGCGAAAGTTGGTGAGGATCGATGTTTGTTAATCTTTCACACAAATACTACTGAATCGATTACAATGAAATTTGGTATGCAAGTAGCTGAAGACCCAGAATAAGGCTTAGATTTTTTATTCCGGAAACCCCACAATAACGGGAACTATGCGGGTTTTTCTTTGAAAGCTAGTATGTTATAAAAAATATAAAATTAGTAAATTATGATCACTAACCTGGTTCAGAGGCACATCATGCCCCACCATACAACGCAAGCAGTAGATAAGTGCTGACAGTGTTATCGCCCGAGGGGCATTTAGATTGCCCCATACTTCTACGCCCGTGCCCCTAGAAATTTGTATTTTTTTAGACTAGATTTAATAAAAAAGTTTAAAATCCTGTTTCTGCGGATTTTAAATTAATGACGAAAAATTGCTGAATATGGACAGACATTTCTCATTTTTTGCGCAACGTTCTGTCACAGTCGAAATATGTGTTAGATAGCCCATTTATCGAGGAAGACTATAAGCTATAAGTATATCATCACGCTAAGACCAACAGGAGCGGAGCAATGCGGGTGAAACCGCGGGGAACAGCTAATATATATTTCCAAAATTCCGTCCCATAACACTTCTCTGTCCTCCACCAAATTTATAAACGTAATCAAAACTTGACGTGACGGCATCGTGTATAGAAAAACTTTAGGATGATATCGTAACTTGCTGGCAATGTCTTTGAAATTCTATTTAATATTTTTACATCAATTTGTATAAAAATTTGTGTATCCGTGAACTTTTAACAAACACAAATGAACCACAATAATTGAATAAGTATACTATAGCTTTTTTATCCCTACTAATATTATAAATGCGAAAGTAACTCTGTCTGTCTGTCTGTTACGCTTTCCCGCTTAAACCTCTCAACCGATTTTGATGAAATTTGGCACAGACAATCTTTAGACCCTGAGAAAGAACATAGGCTACCTTTTATCAAAACACCACACGGGCGAAGCCGCGGGCGGAAGCTAGTATGTAATAATTAAGTTAAGGTCAGGACTCAGGGGTGTGAACAGTATGAAAAATTTGTTGGAAATATGAAGAAAATGTGTAAAAAAATGCCTATTTATTCATAAATCATTTTAGTAAAACAATTTCCATAACTCACGTGAAGTCACAGAGCGCAGTGCCTTCCTTCTCATCGAGTGTGACAGTTAGCACTATTGGTGTACCGTTGTCCATATACTCTGTGGCCTTTAGTATTGTGGAGCCCGTGGCTTTTTGCGTCTTTCGAGCTATTTCCTGTACAAAGTGGTGTTAGTTACACTATTTATAACTCATGAACGGCTGAACTGATTTGGCTGAAAATTGGTGGGGATAGCTTAGAACCGGGATAAGGATGTAGGATTTTATTTAATAAATGATTTTGAAAAATTATTAACTTATTCGGGACGAACGCCTAGTTATTATATTATAATGCGGATTTAAAAATGGTCTAACTTGTAAGGGTTCTTGAGAAGTTTGGGGGTATTTATTAATATTATTTGTGTAGAAGTTTTTACTTGTGATAAAGTGAAATGTCTACAAAACAAAACTTAAATTTCAAATAAGCACAAACATATTACGTTAGTACATAGTACATATTATTATAATAAATTCTTTCACTTTTTAATTTATTATGCACTACTGTCCACCATACTCAGCATGTCCTAGTCATTTGGGTTGCCTGGCAGAGATCGCTGTCAGGGATAAGGCCGCCCTATGTACATTGTTTAATAGGTTATTAAGTGTTTTAAATTGTCCTATATGGTGTAAGTGTACAATAAATAATTTTTCATTCATTCATATTTTCTTTACAATTTTAAATCCTTCGCAAAAACATCGAAACAATAGAAAAAGGGCAAAAACGTAAACACTAAATTTCCTAAAAATATTTATATTACCTTTAACATATCCCTAACAGCCAATTCAGCGTTCTTCTGTATGTGTCCCATATACGCTTGTACTACGTCCAAACCGTACTCGTCGATTAGTTCACCCACTAGTTGGATACCCTGGAAATTCATAAAATTTAATTTAATCGAATTCCGCTTTTCCTTGATTTTAAATAAAAAAAGAAATACATTAGTTTTAATTTAACTCTGCTTTACTTGGTCTATAAAAAAATTAAGCAGTTGAAAGCTCAGAGGTAACAAACCGAAACAAAACTAGAATCGAATTTAGAACCTCCTATTTTTAGTCGGTTAAAAACTGATAATGATATAAACTGACATAATGATAATTTCGCTGTCCATAATCCATAATTTAAAAATAAATCGCAAAATGTGTTGGTAAGCGCAAAACTCGAGAACGGTTGAACCGATTTCGTTAATTCTTTTTTTTATAATATTCCTTGAAGTACGAGGATAGTTTTTATGGAGAGAAAACGTAATCATGTATGGTCGAAGCCGGGGCGAACCGCTAGTAAACTTTAAAAGTGATTTTTCAGCTAAATTCAAATGTCTTTATTTGCTGACTGTAACAAATAATTCTTACCCTCTGGTTAGCAGCAACTTGAGCTTTCAAGTCCGACAAATTGTCCGCCAAGTTCCTAGTGCCAGAACAACCTGGTACTTCGCCGGGTTTTTGTAATTCTGTGAAAGGAAAATATTGATCTTTAATTAAAATGTTACAACATAATCATGTTCAAAAATCATCCGAAGCTAAACTCTGCTTATGCGTATTAAGCAGAGTTTTGTAGTGAGCAATAAACACTATTTAAATGAATGTTTTACACAATAACTCTTTGACGATCCTTTCATAAACGATTGATTGAACCTTCATTACATATAATTATAAAAAAAGTTCTCTACCGCGTCTGTTTGTTCGCGATAAACTAAGGAATTACTGAACAGATCTTGATTCTATTTTTAACAATATACAGCTTAGTACTCGATTAACGTTTTTGTAAAGAATAAGTTAAGTTCATAAAATTAAAGCAATATAATGTTTGTTTTCGTCCAGTCACCAAATAAGTTGTAGTTTATATTTTTCTGTAAGCAGTTCAAAGATTTATAAATTTATAAATACAAAAAAATCGATCACGAGGCGGGACTCGAACCCGCATCCTTTCGCGCCATTCCGGGGCGGATGCCTGACCAATTCAGCCACTCGTGACCCGCCAGAGCAATTGAATTTATTATATTATTATTTCAGTTTTATGTGTCTAAGGGACACACCGCGCGCCATCTATTGAGAGGATCAACAACCATCTCAACCAATATGAAACACTTTTCAATGAATACAGTTCTAAGGTTTCCTATCTGTACAACTTTATTAAAGTGTTAAATAAATAAATAATTAGAAACATACCTTTAACCAATTCCTCTTCATTAAAATGTCCCCCATCGACCAATAACATGGACTTAAAAGCGGCCCCCTCGTGGGACAAGCTCGTGGAGTGCGGGGGCATAGAGCCGGGGGTCAGACCGCCAATATCTGCGTGATGGCCTCGGGACGCTACGAAGAATATCGGGTTGGGGGAACTGGGACGAAATGTATAATCAAATCAAATTTTATGGAAAAATTACACTTAAGGCTTCTCTATTCTAAAAATTAATACAAAATCTGGACAAAAGATCCAGTTTTTAACTTTTTTTGTTGCTCGGTATGATGAAGCTACTAGAATACAAAAAAAACTGTGATTCTTGCATAGAAAAAATGAATAATGATAATTGTAATCTATATCAGTACATAAGATTCATTTTATCAGAATCTTACTAATATAAATGTGAAAGTTTGTGCGGTGTACGGTTCGTATACCTGGGGATGCTGCTGCTATAATAAAACTAAGCTGCTAAGATAAATGCTTTAATATTACTATGCTATGCTATAATGCTACGAGCACAAGTACACGGCACGCGACGTCGTTTTTACTTGAATTAAAGTATGTATATGGTAAATGAAAATGATGAAACATGCAAAAAATGATGATGTTGCGCTCTGTACGGTTGCAGTTGATGTATTTTTGTTAGTTTTTCACTCGAAACTACTGAATTTGATAAAACTTAGCAGTGATACGCCGAAATAACTCATAAGCTATAGGAATTTGCTTTTGCCAACATGTTCGTTCATGCTACAGCTATATCACGCAAGTATTATACAACGTAGATTTAGATAGAAACAAATTAGTACTTTTTTATGTTAAAATTAATTCTCTAAACAGATTTCTACATTACACTTACTAATGAAACACCGGAGTAATAACAGTCAAGTCTGGTAGATGTGACCCGCCAGCTTTCGGATGGTTTGAGAGAAGAACATCCCCTGGTTTTAGGGAATCCCCTCGGACTTGCATCTGGTGATACATTGTTAGACTAATATTTTGTTCTCGACCATAATAATTATTTTGAAGTAACTTCTTTAGGCGCATTGAGAGTAAAATTTCGCGCAAGGTCGCGTCATGGCAATACCGTCACGTTATAGAGTAAGGCGACGATTTTGGTATCTTTGAATCTTTTTTAGTTAAATTTAAAGGCTTTAGGTGTGGAAAGCTTGTGCCTGTGGCAGATGTAAACCTGTTTCACTTCAAAAATTATCCATTGTAACTATGATGTAAAAAGAAATAAATTATTTATTATTATAGAATACACCCTGTATACAGGGTGTAATCGTTAAGTGTGCGCAGGCGATTATTCCGTAACTATTACAGATATAAAAAAACTTTAAACTGATATTGAAAGTACTGTACCTAATGAGTAAAATGACAATAATAACTTTTTAAAAATAAAACGAATAATATCCAAAAATACATTTAGTATGAAATATGACTATTCCAAACATTTAATATGAAAGGTTTTGCTTTTTTATTTGATTTTGTGCTCTATTTACTTCGCAAATTTTAATGAAAGTTCATTTAGATACTGTAAATAGAGCTCGTCGTGGAATACAATTGTATTCCAAATCGAGGATGTCATTTTGAACATTTGCTTTGAATACAAAATGTATGGGAGCGTTTAATGTAACATTTTAGGTTATTTCTCGTTTTATTTTTTAAAAATTTATTACGGCCATTTCACTCATTAGGTTAAGTAATTTCGATATCAGTTTAAAGTTTTTTGATATCTGCAATAGTTACGGAATAATCGCCTGTGCACACTTAACGATTACACCCTGTAGAACTAGCTGTGCCCCGCGGTTTCATCCGCATTGCTCCGCTCTTGTTGGTCTTAGCGTGATGATATATAGCCTATTAACTTCCTCAATAAATGGGCTATCTAACACTGAAATAATTTTTCAAATCGGACCAGTAGTTCTCGAGATTGGCGCGTTCAAACAAACAAACAAACTCTTCAGCTTTATAATATTAGTACACACGTACGTGCACACTTAACGATTACACCCTGTATATTACCTGGTACTGCACGCAGGCCTGCATAGCTCCCAAGTGTACAGGTATATGCGGTGCGTTAGAAACAAGCCCGCCATCTGCGCCAAACACCGCACAAGAGAAATCGAGCCGCTCCTTTATGTTCACAGATATTGAAGTTCGTTGGAGCACCCTGTATAAATGGTAAAAATAACATTAAATTGAAGAATAAAAAGAAAGAAAGATCATTTATTTGACTCCACAATATTAACAAATACAATTAACATACAAGACAATAATTAAAACTATAACAATACAACATGAAACAAAAATAACGATAGTTAATAGAAAAACTAAAAAACACGCTTAAACTCATTATATTATTGAATAATCTGATCCTTGATAAGCCAACTTTGAATTAAATCTAATGGAGTCGGTTACAGACATACATGTTCAAAATGGTAAATGAAATACATAGTATCTCTTAATTATAATACGAAAAGAAACGCTTCAGAAAATTTTAAATAAACTGCTAAATGATGTGGGCCGGTTCAAGTTGGTTACAAAGATTTTAGCAAAGCCTTTGACAAGGTAGTGCATCATAATATACTTGCTTATGTGATTAATATAATATTACGAATTGAATTTGCCTTGACTTAAATGGCGTAAAATATTTTGCTAGGTTGTTCTTTATAGATTTCAATCAATAAAAAACAAGCATAATACTCTAACACTTTTGGAGTTCCTCAAGGATCATATTCAGGTCCTCTTTAATATATTTATGAACCTAAAACCTTAAAACAGCAATGTTATACATTTTTTTTTTGATTCCCACTGTAAGTTAGGGAAGCGGCTTTGTTTAAAGTTAAATAAATGAATGAATAAAAGTTACCTATGCTTTTTTATTCTATTTATATTTATTTATTACCTATTGATTGTTCACATTACATATTTTTATAATTTGATATAATATAAGGTGTCGCTGAAAATCAGCTCTGCAGTGAAAGCCTATGCTTTCACTGTAAAATGCTGAGCGGCAATCCTTTTAGCTTGTAGGTTTTAGTAATTGTTTGTAAGTACATAAATTGTTAATTTATAATGTAGCCTACTTGCTAATAAAGATTTAATTATTTTTATTTTATTATTATTATTCATTGAAATAGCTCACCTTCCCATTTGTTCAGCAATAGACATAAATCTATGTGAGAAAATACTCAATTGCACTGATTCGCACGCAGTTGACACTTTCTTGTGTTTGCCTTCTCCTATTGTTATACGGATATCTCCATATTTAGTTATAACTGCTCGACAATCTGGAAATAAGAAGTTACTTTCATATTAATTAAATGATTATTTTTATTTTCTCGTTTACTATACAGGATGCATTTTGCCCGCTAGAAGATTCATAAATATTAGGTTTAATATTTTATTTGAAAACAAAAGCGTAAATATTTTCGCATTGATAGTTAAAAAATACTTTCACAAAATTACAACATCCATCATTGTTTTGAATGAGTGAGCGAGTGCATGAGTGATGCCATGAATTCTGTATATTTTAATTGAAATTAATTTTTACAAAAAGGAAATAAAACAGGGTATATTTCCAAGTTTAGAAAGTGTTTAAAATAAATGCAACCACAAAATTTTTATTACATTTCAATCTTTTTAATAATTATCAAACAGTCTTATTGATTTATTTATCTTTGATTAAAGCTATAATCTTACCTGGTTCCACTAGTATAGTAGAAAGACTGTCCATTATGATGGCTGGTCCAGCTATTTCTTGCTCCGGTTTGAGATTTTCTAATAAATACACATTTGTATTTTGGTATCCACCTTCGAAGTACACTTTTACGGTCTGAAATAATGGGAAAAATAAATAAATAATAAAAACAATTTAATATCTCGGTTATGATCAGAATAAATATCCTTGATGACGATGTGATGATAATAATAATTAATTAGAAATTACGTTGACGATCAATTATAAATTATAATTATAGCAATAATAACGATTAAGGCATTGACGATTCTAACGATGTTAAATATAATAACGAAGTATTGTATGTTTATGAATATGATGATATTGATGATGAAGATGATAATTTTGAAAATCGTGGTGAAAATGACAATAATTATGATGCTGAGTATAACGATGATGATGGTGATGAGTATAACAATGATTATGGCGAATATGATGGTGACAATAAGAATGATGACGAAGATTACGTTTATAAATAGGATGACAGTGATGATAATGACGATAATAGGCATGACGACAGTATCCATAAATGATCGTATTAGTGTTTTTAAGGGAAAATGTATAATAAATAAATTAAATATAGTGACTTAGAAATCTTAAAAACATTAAGATTAATGAGATTATCAATAAAATAAAACATGAAATTCTGCAGTTCGCCATTTTGGCTAAAACACGCGTGACGTCACGCTTAAGTAAACAACTCACGTCAGATGTGTTTTGTTGTTATGAATATGTTGAGAATACGCATTTTTATTTATTTTCTATTGTTTCACGTATGCTTTATCGACTCAGAACATAAATATAATTGCGAATTCACGAATACGTGGTTCGGGATTCTCCGCGCCAACTTTATACAATCATTTCTTATTATTTTCTCGCTTGAAATAATTACTAACACATTTTTGAGCATTATTTTTATGTGGATTCACACTGCAATACTGCACACCACTTATAAACTTTGAAATTCGTTTCTATAACACATATTTAATAAATATTTTTATAATTTTCTTCGCAATGCGTACAAATAATTACGTATTTACTAAAGAGTGACGTCACGCCTACGCCATGACACCTGCGAGCTGTTTTGGCACAGTTAATAAATATTTTTTGAAAACTGGCTTTTATCTTCGTTAAATTTAAGTATATTACCGAAATATAGGTTTTTCTTGTATAGTAAACGTATGTACACACATTATGGAAGAGGATTTCAAAATCTTTCGTCATGCCTATTATGTTGGTGTATATGATGATTACTTCTAATATGATGACGGCGATGAAGATTAGTATTATAATGGTGATTCTGACGATGATAATGACACTGATGATGAAAATTCACCAATCACAATCAATCAATCACCTTATCAACAGGCGGTATGACCCCCTTCCCGCTAGGCGGCGCCACTTCCTCAGCGACCTCGCTAGTGCCGATACCGCGGACGCGAATGTCATCAACTAACACGTCTCGTTTAGATAGAGTGAAACCGAACTCTTTTTTGTATCTGTGGGAGGTGTTTTTGTAATACAGTATAGGATAATTTTTTAATAATTTCTTTTTACACACATAAAAGCTAAGGCGCTTTCAAATTCTTAGAACCAGACCAAATTTAAATGAGACCACATGGGAGACACCAGCTTTCAAATAAAAAAAAAAAGAATATTAAATCTGTTTACTCAGTCGAGGTAACAAAACCAAAATAAAGCTATCGAATTGAGATCGTCCTCATTTTTTTATAATTCTATTGATAAATTACACAGGAAGAAGAAAATACTGCAAGTAGTGCAAATCTATACTTATAATAAATCTGTAGAGAGGCCAATTCTGTACATGAAATATATTTAAAAAAAAAACTATGAAGGGGTGATAAGGGATCGCTACTGATGCCGAAAATGCAATCAGTAAAATTTTTGTCTGTCTGTCTGTCTGTCTGTCTGTATATTCGTTATAGAAACAAAAACTACACGACGGATTTTAACGAAATTTGGCACAATTATTCTTCATACTCCTGGGCAGGTTATAGTATACTTTTTATTACGCTACGATCAATATGAGCAGAGCAGTGAAGGGAAATATTGGGAAAACGGGAGAAGTTACTCCATTTTTTAAGCTTCCGTCGCGTGTGCAGCCTTAATGGTTAAAGCTACATAGAAATCATGTACGACACAAATGTTCTTAAATTATTATTATTATATAAAAATAAATTCCTAGACAGCATAAGTATGTCTATCTTTTAAAATTGACTCACAATAACACGTGAAACTTCAATAGCTTAGCAATTCGGAGCTTTCTGATTATATTTGTCTACTCTTACGTTTACAACACTCACACTCATCGCTAATTAAAAAAAGTTAACATTATTACCTATTCAATAAAAAAAGAATCATGTAAATCGATGTAGAAACACCAAAGTTATACATGAAATACGCTATAAGTCATCGCGCGTGAATACAGAATCATGCCATAAGGATTATTTTTGTGTATCAGTTGCCGCGTTCGACGCGCTTCGCGGCGGGAGCTATAAATTAAAAGGCGGCGGGTCCGCGCGCGAGCTTCACTATCACTTCACTACATAGTATAAAACAAAGTCGCTTTTTCTGTCCCTATGTCCCTATGTCCCTATGTCCCTATGTATGCTTAAATCTTTAAAACTACGCAACGAATTTTGATGCGGTTTTTTGTAATAGATAGAGTGATTCAAGAGGAAGGTTTTAGTATATAATTTATTATGTTTTAGATAAAGCGGGCGAAGCCGCGGGCGGAAAGCTAGTTTTACATAAGTTTCTTTTTTGGAACGTCAGAGAGAAACAATTTTTTCAACACACGCACACACAAATAGATAATTAAAATACGCAAACACAAATAATTTATATAAGTATATACCTGTTAATAAAAGAAGCATAGAAATCCCCATGTTTAGTGTGTTGGGCGGAGTCCCCAGGGCTCGGAGGCACCATGAGGGCGCAGTCCGTGCCTGAGTAGCGCAGGTGGAGATAGGGCTCCAACACTATTTGGGAGTCTTTGAATCCCTGCATAGTGGGAAAAGTTTGTATTTTAATGCTAATTTTATGTGTGGTGAATTCTTTTTTTTTTTTTGATAAAATAAGTTTTTCTAAATGTGATTAAAGGTGGTTTCTTTAAAAAAATCAATGGTGAAATGGTGCTGCACAAACATTTAAGTACAATTTATATCTATGTATCGTACTCGAAAGACCATTATTTTTTTTCGTTTGCGATATTGCAAATTCATTTATAAATTTCATCATCAATTTAAATCAATTTCAAAGCTTAAACTGCTAAAGGAGCACACTGTCCCGAATGAACGGGACGCATTATTATTTTGTTGTAAGAGCGATAGAGATTGGATATACTAAAACTAAGTCAATGTACGAAATTCATCGTGGTTCAAAATCATACTTTTGCATTACCCAATCAAGCATACGAGTTTAAAAGAATTGTGAGATCTTTAAAACATTACCTAAAACAATAGAAAAGGGAAATATTTCTTAAAAACAACCTACCTGAGCCCTCAACTTATCCCTACAAGTGGCGGCCAATACATCCAGCAATCTATCCAACTCCGCGAAGTTATTAGGCGCGTACACCAGTGCACACGGCTGTTGCGTCTCCTCTACTACATCCGCTAGAGCCATGCCGTATGCTGATAGGATACCTGTATGTGGAGTATTACAATTTAGTTTTACAAGTAATTATTATAAACGCAACTCGATTCGATAAAGAATGGGATGGAAAATGGCGGCTTTCCTATTTGTTTTTTGCTCACTTCATATTTTCCTCTATACTCACACATATGGTTATAAAACAGTTTGACAGCTAAGCGACGCCATTTTTAATACCATTTTTTACTATATGACCGAGTTTTGTTATCGATTTGTGAATCATCATATTATAAAGTGAAAAGATTTTTTTTTATTATTTACGATTTAACTAATTAACGATATAACGACTAATTACGATTTAACTAAGTAGTGAACAGATTTCAATATAAATATTTCCCCTATAGAAAGTTACATTATTATTCATTAGTGCCAAAGACTACCCTACTCCATATTATCACATTATACAGAAAACATATTTATCGTTGGTAACCATTTTACTAATAAAGTAATGGACTGATTTCAAAGTTTATTTGACTAGTAGAAAGTTACATTATTAAAGAGTGACAGAGGCTACATTTTATTATATTTTTAGTTAGATATATAAAAATCAAAACGTCAAAAATAAAAACTTTATTCCATCCTTAAATTTAGGTACGTACTGTCCAACAATACATTTCTGCTTAGAAAAATCCACCTACCCGCATATTTATGTATCAGCACAGTGGATATCCCCAGTTGTTTAGCCACAGAGCACGCATGTTGCCCCCCCGCCCCCCCAAAACACGCCAGAGCATGCGCGCGAGCATCGTAACCGCGCGCTGTTGTTAATGCCCTATAATTTTTATATAATAATATTATAAAGAGGAAAGGTTTGTATGAATGTATGTATGGTTTTCACGCATAAACTACGGAACCGATTATAATGAAATTTAGCACACATATAAAGGGTAACTTGGATAAACACATAGGATAGGTTTTATCCCGGAAATCCCACGGGAACGGGAACTATGCGGGTTTTCCTTTGAAAACGCGGGCGAAGACGCGGGCGAAAAGCTATAAGTGCCCTATAATTTTTATAGATTTATTTAAAAATTGTTTTTTTTTTTTTTGAAGTGAAACTTCTTTCGTTGAGAGTAAAATTTCAAGATCGCGTCATGGTAATACCGTCATGACATGGAGTTAGGCGACGATTTTGGTATCTTGAATCTTGCCAAAGAAGTTTCACTTACACGTCTGCAAACACGCGCTTTTTTATACCTTATTTATTGTAGATAAGAAATAAGCTGTTGACGATGATGATAAGGATGACAGTGATGGTGAAGATAGTGACGATGGCGACGATGAAGACGATGACGATGTTTTGTTGATGACAATGATTTCAACCAAAAATTAGCTAATGCCTTAACATTTTAACGATATTTACAAAATATCTTAGTAAAAATTGATATCAAAAGGACACGAATATAATATTATGTACTATGTAGATTGTAGGCCTATTTGTATATTAAAAAATAACTTAATTAAAATAAAGGCAAAAGACACATAATATGAGTTAAATGTCTTATTTATTTACCTTATCGGCCGGCACATAGCTTCATTGGCAACTTTTATGAAGCCCATCGCCACTTCCTCTAAACTCATCTGAAATATTTGACTTTTTTAATGTCTGTGGTTTTCGATATTCCAAAACCATACACAAAAAATACACTTTATCTATGTTATAAATGTTTCTAAAGTGAACAATACCTCCTTGGCACCGTCTTTCATTAAAAAGCTGTTTATTTCTTCCGCCATCTTTTTAAATGCAGTAACAGTAGCTTCTTTATCCAGTGCTTCGTTTTCATTAGGACCGAATATTTTTGGGAAATATTCTGGTAAAAGACGTCCTGGAAAGTAAAATAAATAATAATAAATTTATTTTTGTAGAAAACAAGATTTCATGTTTGGATTTGAGCATTGGTTATTATCAAATCGAAGTATCATATGAAAAATACTCTGTTATGAACTTGGATGATTTTATATTATTTTTTATTAGACTAAATTAAAACTTGTGAAGATTCATCAAGACGACTACTAATTTGGACAAAACATTAGTAACATTTTTCATCGTATTTTACATTACCTTTCATGTAAAATTAAAATAATTGAAAGTTTAAAGTCAAAAGTTGTGTTTTAGTTTTAAGTTTTTAAATCATGATCTGACTGTAATAAAAACTTACCCAACAGCAAGTTAGCATCAGTGACAGTAAGAGGTCCCCCCTTTCTATAGCAAGCGGGTCCGGGCTGAGCGCCGGCTGACTGCGGGCCGGCAGCTAGCAGCCCGCTGCGGAACTGTAGCGC
>CAJQZM010037422.1:0-36661 GCA_907164665.1 Colias nastes | reverse complement strand
CCCCGTACTGTCGTCTGCATAGCAATGAATGTTACTGATTTGTAACAAATCATTGATATGCAGAAGAAACAGTGTAGGAGATAGCACGCAGCCTTGTGGGACACCAGCATTCACATGAAGAGGCTTAGAGCAAGAACCGTCGATAACGACCTTAATGCTCCTCTCTTCCAGGAAGCTGGCAACCCAATCGCATAACCTCGCAGGAAGTCCGAAAGATGGTAATTTCGCTAGAACTTTTAACTAAGATCGATTACAATTTACACGCGTAAGATAGGCTAGGTTATTAGTTACGTAATTAACCTTTAGGGATAGCTTTTACTTCATTACTGTGTGAATGTGGTAATAACAAAATAAACGAACCAATTATTGATGGCGTGCGATCGCATGTGATAATAACGCGTTAGTGGAAAGGACGCGGTTGTGTGGGTGAAAGTGTTGGAATAGATAATTATTTATTATTAAGGGCTGATTTTTCAATCCTTGGTTAAAACTTATTCGTTGAATAAAGTATTAAACTACCATTTCAAAAATGTATTCTAATTACCTGCATTTGACAGTTTACAGGTGACATTTTAATATTATCGTGTAATACTTTATTGGACGGATAAGTTTTAACCGCATAGCATATAGATTATTTTAAAAAGGGTTTAAGAAGTAAGTTCATACATACAGTCCTCGGGCGCTTTACAATAACAGAATGGTGTCTTGATTGATGATTAACTTTTTAAATTATATAAATTGGAATTAAAAACATAACAGAATGTAGCGTATCTCGCATACCGTAGTATTTTGTAGTTTGTACGATTATGAAAATAAGTACCTACCTACAATTACATGTTCGTGATAGAGCTAAGCTTTTCAAAGTTACAGACTAGTTTTCGGTTAACTAAACTGTCAATTTTAACGTAGACTAAGCAACTACATAGAATACATATTATGACATAGAAAGCTACACGTGCAAACACAAGCGCTTCCTATATCCCTCTCATAGTACAACACAACGGAAGTTGCGACCCGAGAGAATAAACTAGTATGTGCATTTAACAATACCTTCAACATTATTGAATCAAACTAGAAGTTTTAATTGATAGTTGGAGGATTTGATACGTACAATTAATTTATCAATTCACTAGTTTTCCACCAGCGACTTCGCGAGTGTTATCGAAGGAAATGACCATGCGAATAAGATGTTTATATTTGGTAAAAATAAGCCTATGTTACTCTCTAGCTTCCTAACTATCTTCAGATACAAAACTTATGTCATAAAAAGGCTCTATTGCGACGTGAAAGAAAGACAAATAAACATACTTTAGCATTAATAATTTTAATAAGGACTAAAGGTTTATTTTGATGGTTTTTTAAAGCAATTAACAAATGAAAAGTGATGGTCGTGCAGCGAGTAACCCGATATAACGTGGGAGCATAAAGTTGATTATCCAAGTAAAAGTTTAAAGTTTTATATGACGCAGTTTTATCTGTTCGCGGGAACGTCCGCTGGCTGTCTGATAGTTTTATGGGAAGCGTGTTTTATGTTTTGATAAGGCGTTGTTTACACGTTTGGAAATAGTGGGAACGTGTTCGTTGGAGTATGTTTTATTGAGTCTATTAATGTGGCTACTAGTTGTGCTGTGACTGTGATCACGCATGCGAAGATTCATATTGAAATTAAATTGTTCACAATAAATTATAGCTTATATGATAACAAAAAAGTTTCATTCAAAATCCGTCCGCTTTTGCGTGAAACCCACACACCACTATAGATGTGTCTATAGTTACATACTAAAATACATAATCGTAATTTCTTTAAAAATATAATTGGTGTGGGTGCTCTGGCTACATACAACGATTTATTTGAATAGAACGTTTAAGCTGGAATCTAGTTGTAAACGAGAACACATAATAATATGTAAACGCTGAATTATTTATGAAATAAAAATACGTAACATTTTATTTCTTAATCATTATTTAGTTATTGATCTAACAAATAGTATTATTATGTTAAAACCACAGATACAAGTTTCTGTCCTACAACTACTGCGTTAAAAAGCGAAAACTTATATTGAATGATCAACTTCAATGATCACAAGCTTAATAAGAATTCGAATATAAAAGTTATTCGAGCCACAATTTATATCTATAAAGTGATACTCGTGAACCTCCCACCAAGGAGGTGGGGGGGGGGGTCACCACCCCCAACCCCGTGGTATTATCGTAAAGAATACACGTGATCAGTTTCAATTGACGCGCCGTTTGTCTTATGGAGCGCTTGATAACGAGCTTTTTTTGCCATCAAATTGTAAAATAAGATGTTCGGTTAAGAACGGATTTTTAATGTGATTGTATTTGGATTATCTTGAATATTCGTGTAAATAAGTATTTTGATCGTGAATAAATCTAATAACTAGTTTTGCAACTCTGTTTTCAAGTATTCTAAATACCTTCATATATAACTGTGAATGCTAACGTTAATAGTAGATAGTAGACTTCAAAAATGTTAACTAAAACTCAAAAATAATCAAACAATTCTTAAATTTTCATTACAATTTACCAAATCGCCTGTATGATATTTTTTCAAGCATTCACAAAAATGAAATCAGACGGGTGAAATAACAAACAGTGCAACTGTAAAATGCTGGTCCGATTCCACATGATTTTTTACTCATCTCACGGTACACAAAATAACGCGATTAAAAACTCGAACCGACATAATCTGTGCGAAATCAAATCGAAAACTGGTGGTTATATAATAACTAGTTTTCCGCACGCGGCTTCGCCCGCGTTTTCAAAGAATAACCGGCATAGTTCGCGTTCCCGTGAGATTTCCGGGATAAAACCTATCCTATATGTTAATCCAAGATTTCCTCTATATGTGTGCTAAATTTCATTGTAATCGGTTCAGTAGTATTTGCGTGAAAGATACATTCATCTTCACAAACTATCGCATTTATAATATTAGTAGGATAGGATATAATTCCCTCTGTAATAGAATACTCTATGAGTTTTTAATGGGCAATTTGAAAGTGTAATTTTATGTGATAGAGCGAATGGTAATTATTAATGTATCTGCAGTTAACAAATTGCGAATGTGTTTATTTGAAATGGTATTGGCAATATGGTATTTTTAGATTTACTAAATTGAGGAAAATTTCGTTTCCAATTTCTTGCTGCCATTGCCTTAATATTTTGATCGAATGATGTTGATAATTTATGTGGGAATTCATTTATTTTATTTTGGCAATCAATGCGATAGTATTAAATGATATTTCTGTAAATGTTGAATTATAAAAGGAAAATATGAATGCGAGTTATGATTGTAAATAATATAATCTTAGGACTAATTATTTGTTTCATGTCTAGAGAATTTATTTTTTCTCATGATAATAATAAACAAATTTCTGTTGTTACAGGTCACCCTTCGAGGCGGGAAAGCGAGTTCAAGAAGCCTGCGCACGCGCCGCAAAATGGTCGGATACACCATCGACCGTACCCTTACAACAAGGTAATATAAATGTATATTTTTACAAGCCTTTGAAATTATCTCCAGGCTCTTTTATATATGTTAATCAGGAAAATGAATATTTTTAGTAAAAATAGATTGTCTATATTTCTAGTAATATAAATCGGTTTATTGCCATCTCTTTTATTCCTCGAATCTTGTTTAGAAAGCCTTCTCGTAAATTGAAAGATTTATCCTGATTCTAAAAATATAAAAATAATCTCTTTAATAGGTAATGGAAAAATGTAATATTTCCTTGTACATATAAGTTATCTATTACAAAAGATCATAAATTTCGATTAATGCACGTGAACATTAGCTATTTGGTTAATGTTAATTAAAATTTCATTCAACATGAGTCGTATGTCTTTTCTTGGGCATTGAAAGTCTTGAAAAAATAGCATCACGAAAATGTTTCTTAACGACGTATCTTTTGTATGAGATTGAAAAGACCCTTCGTAGGCTCAAACAGAATATGTGTGGCTAATTTTACTTAGGCTTAGAAATGTAAGGGGTGTTTTAATTGCACAGAACACCTACAGAGCTAAGATTAATTGGATGTTATAAAAATATCTATTTTTAGTACGCTTTTATTAGCTTCACTTGTATGTTTGTTACTTTGTATGTAATCGACTCCTTTAGACTCGATTTTGAACGATTAAATTCAAACTTTGAACACTTATCAAAGGTCGGTGCCAATACAATAATTACATGAGAGTATCTTATTAAAGCGTGTTCTTTTTAACTGAGTTTATTAGCACTTAGGCTTTCAATACATATCGATATAGATAAGTACGTAGGTGCTCGATCGTTTCATTAAGCAAGCCAAGTAATAATTAAGTAAACCACAAGTACTTGACGCAACAAAGTTAGTTCGCCGTGCTTATAATTCCCTAGTTAACCGCTTATTTGGCGCATCCTAAGAAGCACTTTTTATTATATAGAAATCGGCGAAGCGCATAAATCCAGTCGAGGAAACTTTATAGGGAAGTATAGTTGGGAACTGATGTTATTAGCTTCGCGTTGTTTGAACTTGTGTACTCTGTGGACTTATTTATGGCGACTTGGAAATATGACATTTACTGTATAGGGTTGGTTGGTTTGAGAGTTTATTAGGTTAATAGTTCGATTTAGTTTAGATTTTTAATACATTTTAATATGACAATATAATGTAATTGTAGAGAAGTATTAATAATTATTTATTGAGCAATCAAAATGATTAGTTTAATACAATAAACGAATTTATGATAACCGAAGTACAGTTGCGTATTATATAGGCAAGCAATTTGGTGATAATATTTAACAGCTATTTATTGAAAATTTACATCTATTAATAATTAATAATAAATAAATAATTAAAATATATATTGCTTATAAAAGGACCGTCAAATACCGTTAATTATAATTATAATTGGTATATGAAATAATATCTTGTTGCAGAGCGAAGGTCCCAACTCGACGGGGCCGACGGCGCACAGACCACCGCCTCTACGGATACCAAACGGTTTTCCAGCACAGGTCTGTTTTTATTTAAATTAAATACGTATTTTATAAATGTAATACATTTTCACATAATGATGTTGGAAAGAAACTCATTCAAAACTGTCTAACCATAAATTTTGTTAATGAAATAAACGCAAACCAATATGTTTCTGCTAAGAGCTAGCGCGCAAGAGCAACTTTGTCTCCGCAACTATTTTGTCTCTCCCACCCATGGGCTAGTATGAAAGTGCGCGCACGTAGCGACGCAACTCCCCATACAATTGATGGGAGAGACAAAATAGTTGCGGAGACAAAAGTTGCTCTTGCGCGCTAGCTCTAAAATTGAACCTATTATAATTAGAGTGTATTTAATATAAAGCTTCTAATTAAAGTCCTTCATAATATTCTGTTTTCGTTTATAAATAAAATAATAATATAGAACGTCCCTATATGTTTAATATCAATCACAGTTTGGCAAAAAAACTATAAATTGAATAAAACATATTATATCTAAAAAAATATTATCTTATTACTCCCACAAGCCTCTTTGATTTCTCGGAAAAGATTAGTTCTCTGGCTAATAAATATCAAAAAATGTTGTTGACTTTCTTCATATTTTGCCAAAATAATATTTCTATTTCAAATAATTATTTGATTGATCTTGGTTAAAATAAGATGGAAGATTTATGAAATATAATCATGAAAACATATTGTATTTCATTAACTATGATTTATATTAATTAAACGATTAAAAAGTCGATGCCTTTAAAATTTAAACCTTCCCCAATCTGAATAGAATATCTCAGAAAGTGGGTCGAAATAACAAGTTGTTCGAAGAATAATATACAATGTACAGTATATAGTATTTTTATATGAGTAAATTGGAAGGCTCAGATTATAAACTAGATGTTGGCACGATGCCTTTGCCGATATAGTTATCGGTTAAAGTTCTAGCTTTTCATGGGAAAACCATGTGTGTAATGTTAACATATAGAGCTGTTAATACTTAATATGGTATTCAAATTTGCACATACCTACATGGTGTGCAAGTATTTAAGACTAGCGGTCCGCCCCGGCTTCGACCGTGGTACATATTTCGCAATAAAAGGTAGCCTATGTTCTTTCTCAGGGTCTAAAGATTGTCTGTGCCAAATTTCATCAAAATCGGTTGAGAGGTTTGTACGTGAAAACCATACATACATACATAATTACATAATTACAAACTTTTCCTCTTTATAATATTAGTATAAAAGTTTGGATTAGATTATATTTATTTTTATATTAAAGTATAAGAGTTATGTTTATGTATTATATGTTTCATTAGATGTACATTTATTTACGTTCACTAGCTGTGCCCGCGACTTCGTCCGCGTGGAATAGTGACTGCATAGTAAACTACTTAACACACAATTATTGAGTAAACACGTACTACCATAAACAATTAAATAATAAGCACTTGCAGATTATTTTACAGTTAAGAAATAAAATAAATTAAATAAATAATAACACAAAAGAACTGTTAGTAAAATTTATTTCTAAACTGAGCTAAAAAACTTAGGTACAAAAGAGTTCAAAATTTCCAGGGTATGGCTATCCTCCCGCTCCCATATCCTTCTACTTTCACAGACTTTCAACTTTTCCCTTTCACCCCTAGTAAATGGCAGAACCGATTTTGATGTGTAAACCATGTCTAATTGTACCTATATGTACACGTCATATCCTTTGATGCTTCATTTGGATTATTTATTTCCACTATCACCCCTTAGGTGCACTATATGTAATAAACGGATGAACCGATTTTGATAAAACCACACTAATTGTAATTCACACGTCATGCCCTTTCATTTGATATGCCGCTTGAGTGTATTATTTGACCACTTTCGATTATTCATTCCCACTTTTACTGCTATAATCCAATAAATGGATAAACCGAATTGGATAAAAATATGACTAATTGTACTTTCACACGTTATGCACTTTCATTTGATATGTCACTTGGGTATATTTGACAACATTCGTTTTTTAAATTCCCACTTTTAACCCTATTGTGAGAAATTACACGCGAGGCCGGGTTAAATATTAGTTTGAATGTAATAAGAATGTACTGCGATTCTACTCAGCTACCTAATTGATGCAGGTAGTTGATAAAAAATCGCAGCTAGCCAACGACTATTTACAAAGTGAGGGTAGTTGGGTCAAACGTCGTAAAAACAACGTCCGAGCCCCTAGGCACGATTCCTACGAATGCGCCACGAGTCAAAGGAAAGCGGCTTTTTATAGTATTCGACAGCTAAGCATGTTCAGACATGAAATAATGACAACTACATTGACAACTATTCATCCACAAAAATTTTAAATCAAAAGTTATGTCTAACACGGCCATACTGACAATCGTACGTCCTCGTACGCCTTTTCTCGTACTACAATACTACGGTAGTTCATGTCGGGATTTCAAAAACACACTGCCTCGGCCACACTGATCTTACAGAACACCAATCACTCCACATGACAGAGGCACTTCGTTAGCGTATCATGGGAACAACACCAACTCATTTGTGACATAGGCATCGAGGATCGCTTATCACAAAGAGACACAACTACCCTGGACCGCAGCCCAGATAGCACACACAATTCCTTCGATGAACTACATTCCCGTTACAATAATCCACGTAACAAACTTTTACTTTACACAACGCACGAAAAAACACAAACGCCTGTATGCCGTTACAAAACTACGTAAACTTAAACACATTATTGTGCAGGTTTTAGACTTAGCAATTTGTGCAGGTTTTAGGCTGAGCAAAAATCTAAATAAAGGTCCTTTGAACTCCTCCCCCCCTACTGCACCCTCAGCTTACCCCGCCCCCCCTTGGGGACTTTCGATATGACAATCTGGACTTGTCAAGGAATAACTGTAGCGTATAACTTACGTAATAAATTTATTTATGTGTTTTTATCGTACACTGTACAGTGTATCAATAGAATGCCTTAGCAAATGTTCGCCGTGATTACTTAAATGGTCATAACTTTTTTATTTATTAACCGATTAACATGAAATAAACACTAAATGTTAAATGAAGCTTACCACAATATATTTGTGAAAACCGCATCTAAATCGGATAAGCCGTTTCTGAGATTAGCGTGTTCAAACATACAGACAAACAGACAAACAGACAAAAATTTTTTTAACAACAGTTTTGGATTCGGGCACGATTAAATAATAACACCTGCTAATTTTTTTTTACATATTTCAATTGTACAGACACTACTTTTCTACAATTTTATTATATGTATTGATGATGATGATGATGATGATTATCACAGAAACTTAATTTACGTCATAATATTATAAATAATTTAATTGTAATTTAAATCGTTTAAAAGCCATCTTTTATGCTATATTTTGCTCCCACGACTGTAAATGGTCTCAACTCTGAAGTTCTCGTAGTTTTATAATAAGTAATAACATTACTTCCCATAAATGTCATCAGCCCTTATAATTAATAATTTAAAAGGGCATTGAAACTTTCTGGCATATCAAACCCGCCGCCATTTTGATTTTTTTTCAAAATCGCGGCGCACGATTAAAGTGGTATGTATGGATAGAGGACACATAGACGAACAAAAAATGTCTCATAACATAGTACCCTAAAGCGTCACATTACTGAGATATTTGGAGGTAAATATTCACTTGTGAGTACAACGACAAACACTAAAAATAGACTTATTACGTGTCTATATGCATAATATTATCTCCAAATAATCACTCCCAGGTAGATTATTATTATTAACAGTTTATTGGAAGAAAGTAGGTAGATTCATTACATAAAAACATACATACATTACATAAAAATGTAAGTAATGTAATGAATACCTACTTTCTTCCTGTAATAATAATAATCTACCTGGGAGTGATTATTTGGAGATAATATTATGCATATAGACACGTAATAAGTCTATTTTTAGTGTTTGTCGTTGTACTCATAAGTGAATATTTACCTCCAAATATCTCGGTAATGTGACGCTTTAGGGTACTATGTTATGAGACATTTTTTATTCGTCTATGTGTCCTCTATCCATACATACCACTTTAATCGTGCGCCGCGATTTTGAAAAAAAATCAAAATGGCGGCGGGTCGATATGCCAGCGTCCATACAAAAAGTTTCAAACCCCTTTAAATAGCAGAGAGAATAGCGAGATCGGAAGTATTAAAAATGCTTTATAATATTAATTTACTTCCTTTTCGTATATAATTTCCTGTTTTTTTTTTGTGGTAAAGAATCGATCATAATTATTATCCCAAGTAATAATAAAATACAATTTTACCCGAAGTTTGCGTGGTAGAGATAGCTTAGAAGCGATAAGGTCTACATATTTTGCTAAAGTTATTATTGTATTTTCTCTTTTATTGAAGTGAAACTTCGCGTCATGGCAATACCGTCACGTCATGGAGTAAGTCGACGATTTTGGTATCTTTGAATTTTGCTAAAGAAGTTTCACTTCTGACACTTGTGTTCGGCACACACGCTCTTTTTTTGTTGTTGTTAAATAAACCTGATTGAACCGATTTAAAATCAATGAAAGCTTAAACTTGTTCTATCTATAAATACCGTATAATAATAGTGGCCAGAGACACATAAATCAATCAAGAAATAACTTCAATGCCAAGCGAACACCTTCTAGAAACACGTGTTTCTTTTCAATACAACTTATAAGGATACATAGATAGTACTTACAGGGATAGGTCACCTTTCAATTCAATTAAGTTTTTACTATAACATCGAGCTTGAAAATTTGAAATATAAAACTAGTTGAGAAGTGTAAATGTATCTCAGGAACTACTGGTCCGATTTGAAAATGTTTTTCAGTGTTAAATAGCCTATTTGCAGACGAAGGCTATATTCTATATATCATCACGTTAAGACCAATAGGAGTGGAGCAATGCGGGTGAAACCGCAGGGCACAGCTAGTACGTAATATAACAGTTGTTATTTTGTTAAGTTCGACTTAGTGTAAATATTATAATTCCGATAATCTATTTTAGAAACGGTATTATTAAGTTGTTATAAACTTCCTCACTAACTTGAACTTTGATAATATAACCTAAGGTACAATAGTGTTAGGTGGTATAAGTGAATTGTATCGATATATCTAATTATATTATGATTTATAATGTGAAATATCAAAGGTTACTCATATTGGACATTGGTATATAAGGTGTACCTTGGTGAAACAATTGCTGTCATATGTACTTTGATGATGTCACGAGTTTAAATGGACGTAGGACGGACATTCTGAGAACCGTTCACGTTTGAGGAAGGAAGGAAAATGAATGTTTTCGCAATTTTTCCACTTTGAGAAAATTTGCGCAACGAGTTATGCTTATGGTGCTAATAATATGATTTGAAAGAATAAATCTACACTGTAACGTATGTATTCGTTGACTCTAGAGTTTTTGCTCCAAGCCATAACGTAATAAAGGATAGAATATTTATTTAAGAACTCATTCCAAATACAACATTACCTAGACATACGACTTGTGTCCTAAATAAGATAGGACGAATTATATCCGAAGAAAAATTAAGCTTAGATTTCAAACGTGAAAAGGAAAATTTAATAAGTTCTAAAAATCAAAAGTCGCTAGTTTAAAAGCCATTCACAAGTAACCTATTCGGAACGTAATGAATAATTTGAGAGCAAAGTTGTTAGGAAAATTAGGAGTATCGTAAAGTTGCGACTTTGGAAGGCCCAAGATGTCGCCCACGCGTAGTTATTTCTCAAATAATCTCAAATAATAATATTGGGCTGGGGCGACGAAACACAATATCCTTGCGATGTGTAAGGGAAAGGTCTCGGATGATAGATTTCATTCAGATACAGCGATCCTTGAGTGATTGAGCCACGCTATTATTGACTTGAAAGGATGTAGTTTTAAATAAGATTCGGGACTATTTTTGTATTGTGTAGGTACTTGATTAATTGGTTGGAACATAAGCGAATTATTGGCCATTGAGTTGCGTAAATAGATTTGTTGCGGAGTAAGATTGTTAAGCTGCTTTTTTGTAAGGTTGCTTGAAGAAAAATTATGAAAGTAACTTTTCAATGAGTTAAACAGTTAAGAGTAACATGGAAATAAACTAAATGTAGCTTCCATAATGAATAAAATAAGAGAGTAAAAATGATTTATATCATTGGAAAATGATCTATCGTATTTTATTTCATATTTTTGTATACTGCAGTTGCATATACATCACTTGTAATTGACCGAAAATAAATTAAGAGTGTTACTTTAAGGTTAAAAATCCATTAAGCTTATTAACATTTAACACCTGTTGTAAAAAGTTAATTGTTCGTATGTATGCAAATAAATTATTAATTGTGTATGTATTTTTCAGAATGCCATCGACAGCAGTCAACCGCCTATAGAAAGTATTTTAAAGGTAAGATTATAAATAAATTATTACTGTAAAATTAACTACCCAAAAAACTATACAAAAATATTTCGAATTGGTACCACAGAGTATGGTCAAATAATTAAAATGTGTATTAAAGTATGTTTCCTTTCCTTTTAATAAATATTCTTAAATATACCTAAGTATTAATTATTGAAACCAGATAGTTTTTGTCTTGTGACTAATTCTCACAAGACAAAAACTCGTAAATTATATTCGTTGAGTAATTTTAAACTTTAATAATAATTTTTACAATAAAAATAAATGAAGACTATTAATTTTAAATTGCAATTTTCCTTAAACGCTGTCCGTCTGTCTTCTGAGTCCGATATTTTAAATGTTGAAGTTTCTCAGAACATTAGTATGTGATACTTGCACGTAAAATTGATTATAAGACATATTGTACCACATTATAATTAGTAAAGCTCTCAAACAAATGGTTAAAATATACGGCCAATTAAATTTTAAACCAAGGTTTTAATAAACTAAGTTTTCATTTTGTAATTATTTATTTATTGGTAACAATACGTCGTGTTTTAGGAGATGAAGTCATTGCCCACCCCGCTGTCTGTGATCGCCGCGACACCAAGGAAGGAGGCTGAGAACAAATTCATATTTAACCCCTATACAAATAAGGTTAGTTTTTGCTTGTGTCTACTGCTTGTATATTACTTGTGTGTCAGGAGAGTTTTGTTTATTAAAGCTCTAGAAGTGAGTTACGACGAATAGTAGCTATCGTTTGTAAAAATTGTATGATTGTTTAAGTTTGATTGCTATCTACTGATTTGATTGATCAATAATAGCTTAGTTTCTTCATATTGTTAACCATTAAGGCGATTTAAGTATAGAATTGAATTAATCATATTGATGTTAATAATAATGTAATTTATAGGTGCAAGAGAACCCTCAATTAACAAACAACGATCTCAAAACTCCTGTCGCGAAACCCGGTAAGTTAATTTTTTTGTAATTCGCATAGACATAAATTATGTTTAAGTTTTCGGTGCGTAAAATAATTCTGTGTATATTAAATAATTTTAAGTTATTTATATAATGTAATCTCTGATGTAATCGACCACGACTGTCATATGTGTTTTGTTAGGTTAGATATAGGTTAGGTTTATCTTCTTATATATAAAATTCCCCTGTCACAATGTTAGTTACCATACTCCTCCAAAACGACTGGACCGATTCTCATGAAATTTTGTGTGCATATCGGGTAGGTCTGAGAATCGGCTAACATCTATTTTTCATACCCCTAAATGATGAAGAGTAAGGCAGAACAACGTTTGCCGGGTCAGCTAGTTTAAATATACAACATCGTTTTATAAAATATCGTTATCATTACTTTAACAGAAGCCACTTCAACATGGCGACTATAAATAATATCTAGCAATTAAATAATATTTATCTAAACGGGCTAAAAGTCAAAGCACTTTAGCTGGGTTTTCTATTGAGGAAGCGACCTGCATTAAACCAGTCCTAATGCAGGAGCCGCGGAGGTCTATAAGTTGGCTTTGATGATTTGTGTTTGTATCTATTTTATTTTATTTCACTAAAATAATATATTTAACTATAATTTAAGTAATTGGATATATGATTTGGGATGTAGAGATTGCTTGGATAAGTATAGATTGTGATAACATCTGTAATGTACAACGTGTATCATGTCATAAGAAGAATAAGGAGGAAATTAAAAGAAATTAATACTATTGGTATAGGTCATAGTTACTACTTGAAAGTATTTATAAAGAACAAAAAAAATAAAAGAGGAGTACGTTTGTTTATTATAAATATAGAGTCGATAGTAGAACATTCAAATTAATGGAGTTAAAATAAATAATCGTGAACTCTAGCAGCAGCTAATTAAAAAACCAATTATACGCTAAAATCAAGCAAAACACTAATCAGCAATCATGTACTCGCGAGTCGCGACTGAAGGCATGGAGTGCTATTGCATAATAAAAATAGATCGGAACGATAAGGCGTTGTGTACATTAAAGTACGTTTATATTCATTATTATTCAGTTAGTACCGGAATATTTCAGCCGGCTATATGTTTTATGGGTCTAATGCACGTTCACGTGTTCACTCTTTTTGTTATTATTTTTTAAATTTATATCTTCGCTGGCGACAGGTGGTGTCGCCGATCCGAGCGAGCGATACGATATGTTTTTTAAACCCTTTTTTTAACTTTATTTGAGCGCAGTTAAAGCGAAACCGATGTTTTTGTTTAGATTTTTGTTAAATTGCATTTGCACCGCGCTTGTTTTGAATGCGGCAGCGCAATGTTGAATGTAGGTAAGCGTAATGTTAATTGTTTTGTGTTTTCCTATTTCCGTTTTGTTGTTTTAGTGTGGCGAACATATTTGAGGGTTATTATTAGATTCTAAAATATTGTTTCATCTGATATTGTGTTTCCTGGTGGACTTGAAGACAATTCTGGTCACGCAGAATGTATTTATCTAGTATTTAAAGTTTTTTTTTTATCACTGTTTTATACTATTTCTATCTAAAACACTGATCGTTTGCAAATTTGATAACGAACAGTACTAGATACAGTCGCGAAACGTTTGAAAAAACCTTTTTTTCGCGTCAAAGCGGTTACTCGATCGAAAAGTCGAGATGAAAGGTCTGCGAGATTACAGTTTTATATAGCAATTTGTTGTTCCCGGTTCGCATTGTTTTCTCGGTCACGATTGATAGGGTCCCCATCTAGCTATATGTTTGACACCAGAGGTCGTTATTCGACCCTTAGATGTAGAGTACTAGATGTGACCTATGTAATTTATGAAGTAAATCGATTTACGGATGTGAGATATGGAAGAGATTAGAAAAATTCGATTAAATCTATAAAACATTGACTAAATCTATTTAAATTTTAATAAAATCCATCTGGCCTTTACGAGAAAGTAGCTTATTTATATTAGAAGATAAACGCGATGTTATAATGCTATGTTATTAATTGTTGTATTTATTACATGTCTATTCAAGTGTCATGTCTAGTGTTTTAAAGCAATTACGCAATGTGTGTCTTTTAATAATCGTGTTTTAAGCTTTATGGTGGTCAGTATAGAAGAACTAATTATTGTTATTTATATGAAAAAATGTTCTTGTTGCGTGTCGTTTATTACTCGGTATAGGCAGATGTTCTTCATCATCTGTCTAAGTTACGATGTTTATTTTTCCCCTTGATTATACACTTTTTAATCAATGTAGTGTAAACTAATAGATAGTTAATTTATCTATGCTACATAACTTAAAGCGGAAGATACTATTTATTACATTAATCCATGTTAAGTTATGTTTAGTGGTAATTTGTTTACTGTAGGGTTTATGTATTGAGTTATTAGAATAATTGCTCTATAAAATTGAACACTTTAGTGGACAATAGAGTTATTATACAATTATAAGACTAATGACTCTATTACTTTATCTTCGTTATTATAATTAGTTCATGAAATGTAGGAAGTCGCATAAAGTTAAGTTTATAAGTAGCAGACATTCCAGCACTTTATACATCCACCTGCGCGCACGAATCCTTTGGCCGCTGAAAACTCGCCATTGTTTTATACTTTTTCCCCATTTAGCTCGTCGAAAATGTTTGAATAGATCGTCAATCTGGCCTTTTGTTCATTAAACGTCGAACTCGATGTGTTAACGAGAACAATCCAGAATAAATTTGGACTCCGTTTTTATTTTAATCGTCACGAATTCCTCGCCGCCTCTTTTGCGAATAGCGAGTATTTACGAAAGGATCAACCAATTTTATTAGTCGCTTCAACTATGAAATTATACGAGTTGACGATTAAATTGTTTTTCCCTTTTGTGGTACCGGGAATTTGCGGCGGATTTTTCTATGTAATTTTAATGTATTCCTAGCTCGATGGAATTATTTTGTGCGACTTCCCGCTACGATTTCGCCGAATGAGATTTAAAACGAATTTGACGTGATGATAGGATTTTGTTAAAACAAATTGGAATTATTTTGTATTTGCGAGGTTTTGTGCTATAACGTAGAAGGTAGGTGGTAAATAAACAATACGTTGGCATATATCGTTGGCAGTTAAAACGGTGCGTGTTGAGCATGCGAATGGCGCACATTAGAAAATACAGAACCAGTCGTGAAAGCGGCAGATATTGTGCGAAAATATATCAACTTAATTAATATGGTCGTTTGCCGCCGACTCGACAGCCGCTACGGGCTTACTCAATTTAACTTCTATTAAAAGTCACTTATTACTGGCTATATACTTAGCGGGTACATAATGTTGTCGTTTCAAAACCAGCGCTTTGTTTTATAGTGTGTTTAGTGGTTTATATGACATCTTGTTGTGAAGATTACTTTGAGACAAGATTTTGGTCTTTTAGAATAGCGTAATTAAAGCCTTTTGATGAGTGCGAGTTTGTTTCTTATTCATTTAATGTCTTACTTAAATTTATATATATTTTAGTTCCCTTTTTTTCTGAAAACTTCGCTATATATTAAGCTCACATACTCTCTTAAACTACCTTACAGTTCTTAGACATATTATCGTATTATGTGATTAATATAGATTCATGTAATTTGTATGTACTTTAATAAATATCCACGTAAAAAGCTTATGAAATTCGGTATCGCCAATATGAAAGCGTGCACAATAGAGGCCGACAGAGCAACAAGGGTCACTGTAACGATACTGTACGAGCACATAATGAATAAACCAATCACGATGATTGATTTACGAGTATCGGCGAACGGTGTGTGGGAATTATACATTGGGAATGTTTAATGGTCGTAGGATACGGTAGTAGGAGAAGTAGGAACTAGGAAGATGTAATGTTATAGGTACATACTTTCATGGTGAATGCTTATTTGCTATTTTGCTTAGTCTAAAGCATGCAAATACTGTCTCAATTTAAATTTAATACAATATTGAAATTAAATCACTTTGCAATTAATTGACAAATATCCACAATAATTACATTTTAAGGCTATACATACAATTATAATAATTAACATTTATGGTCAAAAAATTCTTTTATGCTATAAAAACAATTTAAGATCAACCATTTCTTTAGTTTATTTTTATATACATTAAATGTTTGGTTTCGTATACATTTAGGAATACGGTTAAATATTTTTATGAGCATGATAGGCCCACTTTTAGAGTAAAGCGCAGTTTTACAACGTGGCACACTAAGTTTATCAGGGTCTCTAGAGGGAATAATGCTCACGTTAGCCGCCCTTGTGAAATATTGGGGGTGTTTTTTTACGAAGATACAGCTCTCCAGTATGTACATGGAAGTCAGAGTCAGAACGTTTAATTTTCGCAATAGTGGCCGACAGCTAACGGCCCAACCCCGCAAATGGCTCTAATACATTTTTTTTGAGCTAAGAATGCTCTGTTAACACTTGTCGAATTGCCCCATAATATTAGTCCATATCTTAAAATAGATGACACATAACCATGGTATGCAGTAAGGGCAATTTTTTCAGAACTTATGGTCCTGAAAAATAAATATGTATTGTAATAAATATGTTAATATGTATTATCAATACATCGCCTCCTTTGAACATTAGCGTGGCAGCCGAAACATTATAATTCGTACCCGATGAAAATTTACTTATATATATAATATGTAATATAAAAACAACTGTCTGTAAGACAGAGAAGGAAATAATGCATGTAACAAAAATCAGTCAATAAAACATGCAAAATCCATCTCTACGAAACATTATAAATATGAAATGAAAAACAAAAAGCTACATATATTGAATAACTGTACAAACAAACCGTATGTAAATATTTACGAAAGCTATTCACTAAATACATAAATTAAAATATAAATACAAACAAAGTATAATATCACTGATTGGAAAACATACAAAACAATATATTTAAATGTTTCCACGAACGAAAAGATAACTTATCAGTATTATGAGTTTACTATAAACACAAGTCGCGAGATAAAAAGGTCGGTACATTAATTGTTTAGATCTGGCAAAAAGTTTTGCCGCTAAGAGGCATTATATCATTTATTTTATCCAATACAGCCGGTTGAGGTATCGCTCCGTGGATATTAATCCGCCGGTAGCTTTACAACTTGCTTGCCTCGTTAGTAGGGTTGTCACAAATAAGGAATAGTATTTTTTTTATATTTGAGAAAAAATTGATCATATTTAGAATACAGTGAAATAGGTAGAAAATCTTAAATCTAAAGAATATAATTAACCTGAATGCTGTGTTAACTGCCTTAAATACTAGGAACAGTAACACATTTAACTATGTACCTATGTATAAAAGTATACATAGGTACATAGTGCCTATGCATGCAATCCATTTAACAAACTAGGTAATCAAAATTCAAAATGCAGTTGCATATCGATTGCTTCCAAGGAGTTCCTTGCAATCACAATGATTAATAAATAAATAAATAAATAAATAAATTAGGTGCGGTTATCCCGTCTTAAAGGGAACTCTGGATTCATACAATATCGCCGGGTCAATATGCTTCAACTGAACGTCGATCCGCAGTGAGGGTGTAATAACTTGCCCGGTGAGAGCTTAACCTAATTTCAGACGAAACTTGAAGCATTGCTGGACTATGGATACTGTCTGTATCAATATCGATAGGTAATTTTATTATTAAATTGTATGTTAGTTATCTTGAGCTTGGAGGTTGATTTTTAGTCTGTTCTTTTAAATTAATATTTTTATCGTCTTCATGGTTCCCGTAAGGAAAATAGTTTCAGCTCATTAATATAATTTATTAATTCTTATTCAAAAACATCCGTTGATACAATTTATTAAAAATGAATAAAAAAAATATAAATGTAAAGAAAAAGCCGTAGCAGCCCTGATCGTTAGCGATTCTGTGGTGTTCAATATTATTACATTTATAAAGTGAGAGATGTGTAATATTGAAAAATTAATGGCTACACCAGCAAGATTGAACGGTGAATTAAAAATTGTTTGTACTTTCTTTCGCTGATTTCATCGTACTATTTCAATTGTATGTTACAAATTTTAAGTAACTTTATTGTATGCTTTATTTCAATTGAATATTAGTTCTGTCACGTTATATTTTAATAATCGTAAACCTGTTTTCGAAGTTTTTAAGTAGGTATATCAAAGGTAAATAACAATAATTTGTTTGGGGGCAGACTTGTGAAAATGTGACACCGAAAATTACTTAAAACTACAGCGACAAAGTATCCGATTTATACTTTACGGTGATTAAAAATACTTGTGTGTAAAATATAACAAAGTAAGTTTATTGCTTTAATTTTGCTTTCAGCTGATGTCGGACTCGTGAAGGAATATTTTCTGTTAGCTTTTAATTAAACTAAATGCACTTGGGACTGATTGTAGATAAGATATAGTAATTTATTGATGCGATGCTATATGCGGAAATGTGTGATGTTATAACTGTTAAAAGATCATGGTTCTGTCGATTTATTATATTGATATGCGATAGAAAATGGAGATGAGATTGCTACAATATGCTTGAAGTAAAAAATAATTTAGAATCACATATCATTATCTTTTAGCTAACTACATAATATTTGTTCTAAATAGATGAAGAATATTTTATTCGAACTAGAATAATCTTTATTTTCTGAAGATACTTTTTGCAACCGTGGAAAATAATCTAACGCCCACCAGATTTAAAATAAATCGTTCATTCATATTAAAGCACACAACACGCGGTTTTATATCATAATATTATTTCTCTGAATAGTTTTGAATTCTAAAATTGTACGCTGTAAGCTTTTTACATATTTATTGAGGGAACTCGCTTATCTGGCAGCTTTGAGCGACTTTTTGTTTGTGGAAATGGAGTTGGGAACTGTGTGAGTGTTGCAAGTTTTCAAGCGATGTTATTAAAGAGGTTAATATTTTGGTTTCGTTCGCGTTTGTTTGGTTTTACTACTTACTTTAAACGCGGCTATGATGAAGTGTTAATAATTATGTGTATATATGTGTAAATATGGAGAATAATTCTGAAATGAGAGTGATTAGAAAGTGTCGCTTACTTTTTGCTGAACTTAAAGCGTAATGTATTTTTCGTTATATGAAACTTTATGAATGTTCACTTTTCATAAAATTACTAACGCGAACGTATCGAAAGTAATATCTACCTACACATTTATAACAACTCTTCTTACTTTGAATTAAAACAAATACGTAGTATGTAACGAAAATAGTAATTTTATAAAGAAATACAAGAATGCATAAAATATCAAAAGATAAGTTATCCAAGACGCTTGAGAAGAAAACGTAGAAGGTGGAGACAAGTGGGCAAAATGTTCTCGCGTTAAGATTTAGCAGGAATCGTTCAAATCCTCTTGTACTTTAACATTTTATATTATATCTTTTAAAGGTATAGAAAATTTACTTTTATTAACAAAAAAAATCTACAATTCTACCTATCTCTACATATAAAAAAGTCGTGTTAGTTACATCACTTAGAACTCAAGAACGGCTGAACGGATTTGAATGATTTTTTGTAGTTGGACTACGATACTTCTCATTTTGAATTTAAAAACTGTGAACCCGGGCGGAGTCGAAGTGAAAAGCTAATGTATTAATAGTTTAATAGAAACAGAACGTCTCAAATAGTTTTAGAGTTATGTCGTAGGCTTGCAGTTATGTGATTATGATTATAGCGAGGTGGTGGTGGAACGGCGGCATTGTTGGCAGCTATGCTTGGTAGCTTGCTTGCGTGTTTGTGGGTATCGAGATCATGTGATTGTAAATGAATAAATGTAGTATAAGAGAAATAAATAGCATTGGGCACAAGGGTCAAGGGTGCATCATATTGGAATGGTAATCGAATAATTAAAATTGAATACACTTTGCCATGGCATCTTTCAATGGAAATAATGAGAAGAACACAAATAATCAATCAAATAATTATCTCGATTTATATTTGAACATAATATGGTCTTAACTACTACTACGTACGTACGGTTTACGATACCTTTGAAACTAATTTGAAACCTATTAAAAACTTTGGTTTGTTTTGATTTATTCTAACCATTTTAAAAGCACCGTGTGAATCCACAATCGTTCGCGTGTCGTTCCGTCACTATCACCGTTTCCCGGGATCGTCCCGCTAATGCCTAATTAGTAATTATAGGGTTAATTCACTAATTGCTGGCTTTGGGTTCGCTAGCGATGTTCCCGATTGTGGCTTCTTTGTCGAATGTTCTATTGACTGGGACATTTCGAAGCGTATCGTGTGCTGATTGATTTGTGTCTTTGGTATGTGTGGGATTATGTTAGGATTATAACATACAAGGTATATATAATGTAACACAGTGATGGGGATAGTAGACGAATGTTTGTTGAACTTGTAAAATTGTTTTGTTTTAGTGTCTCGATCTTGGCTTTGAAATTATTATGTGTAGAGACTAGTATAGAGATAAATCCTTGTTATAGTCGAGTCAATTTAATAGGCAACATTTGACGTCTATCAATTTTATCTTCGAAGAGGGGTAACCTGCTTATAAACATTGATTAAAGTGAATTAATCGATACGGATTTGAAACATTTGTCAATCGAATTTATTAATTTTTGATGATTTTTATTCACAAGTAATCAATGCATTCGATTCTAGATGTCAGATTTCGATTTTTAGAGTAACATCTCTGGTATTTAAAAAGAAAAAAGGTTTAATGACACAAAATTGTAGCGACGTCAGTTCTTCAAGTCAGAAATTGTTTATTATGTTTAGAATGGTTTATCAGTAAAATGAAATCTTAAAATTACTTCTATCGGTCATTATTATTATAAATATGTAATCGTAAATGAAAAAAGTTAAGCAAATGTGCAGATCTAACAAAACGAAATATCATGTTATTCTATGTCGTCGTTACTAGGTTACGTTTTTGAATTTTGTTGAACTGTCAAATGTTGCCTATTAAAATGGCTCTACTATAGTGATAATTAGTTGTAAATAGATTGAAGTATTTATGCCATAGTAAGTTGACAAGTAAGTATGATAAATAAAGATGCAATATATTTCACAATTTTAAAAACATTTCAATTTAATCTATCGCACAATACGTTCGAGAGATTGCGATAAATGATGAAAATGTGTATATTCTTTACAGCTTTATGGCTGGAATAGTTTTCAAACATTCCAAGTATAAATATTGCAGTGATTTCCAATAGTCGGTATTTGAGCGCAGAGAATAGATAAGTTGGATCCACGACTTTTATTCGATTTTCCTTACAGAAGTTGAATGCTGTTTTCATTATCTGGCGATGTAAATTAAAAGCTTTTAATGGAGCGATTAATTTGTAATTATAGTTGAATTACAAGAGTTGGATTGTTCTGTGTAGTGTTGTGCATCGTGTTCATTTAACGAACAATTTAATTGTTTTTGCTGACACCAAGTATATCAACATCTTTTAGACTCTATAGAGAGTTACTAAAATTTGGTCAATGTTACGCATTATACTAAATTTTTATAGCAATTAGATACATTTTCAAAAAAAACATTTCTATTTATAGTTAAGAAGTTTACCATGATGTCTTCTATTATTTTGTAATTTTCGCCATTAATAATTAACATATGATATTATTAGATTAACACTACGATATATTATGACCTAGGCTATTTAATTCGATCTAGCCATTCAGTATCTAAGCAATGACACCACTTTGACGACACCGGATATTCTCGATTCTCGACTCTATTTATAGTTTATACACATATTATAGGTGCACGTGTATGTTATCAATTAAGCTTTGAAACATGTGGTACAAAGATGTGTGTTTTTAGAGGTTTGGATGTTACTTCCTAGTTCCTACTAGTAATATTATTAACGTAAAAGTTTGTGAGGATGGATTTTTGATGCTCTTAAATGTAAAACAGCTGATCGGATCTGTATTAAATTTGGTACAGAGATAGATTTTAAATATGATTAGCATATGAACAAGAAATACGTGGATACCAAGCGAGTGAAACCGCGGGCTAATATAGTAAAATAATAAACTTTATATTGATGGTATTCAATTAATTGGGTGTTTGTAGTTATGTAATATCGTGTGCAGTTTATGTCCAAGTGGCATGATTTTTCATAGTTTATGTTGAAATATAAAAGTTCAACTTAGTCAAGCAATTACTATTGCTACTATACTATTGCTTTATTCGTTTTGAAGATTCTTTTTCGGTAGCGCATTTTAATTTGGTCGTATTATATTTGGCATATGTGTTACGGAAATGTTATATTCCAATATGGATAGGCCCTTAATGATTTGAAATGGTTAGCACTATAAGTGGATTGTGATACATATTAGTTATTACGTATGTTGTGACCTATGCATTCATTAGGTGGCTATATCCGTTGAAAAAGAGAGAAAGTAAGTTTGTTTTGTTTGTTTCCATGTTTGACCACGACGCGTTTTTTTATTTTGATACAAAATATTTTCAATAGTTCTTGAGATTAATATTACCTACCAAGGGTTTTTATATCTGAATCAACAATACATAATTACATACATTCTATTGTTATTAATATTTTTATAGTGAAAAGTAACACAGCTCTTATAACTCTACAAAAGCAGAGAAAACAATTGAAACATAAGGGTAACAGATAACAATTATTATTATTTATATTTCAATACGACACCAATGCACACAAAAACCAGCGTCCGCATTTAAAATCCTATCGGATTTAAACTTTTGAACGGATGAAACGTAAACTGAACTGTAAATTAATTGCAGTTCAAAAATCGTACCGCGCTCGGAAACTATTGAAGAGATCAAACAGAATGGATATAAATCGTTGAAATTTTTTTTTTATCGCTGGCCAGTTAATTTTCAATTTTTTTTTATTTGTGTCCAGCTCTTTATTCGAGAATGTTCTAATTTTGAATTTAAATAAAAAAAATTGCTCGCACTGGTCGTTGGTCGTGTTTAAGATCTTTAAATATTTTGCCATAGTTAATAAAAATTAAAAATGTATATAATTTACTTTAAAAATCGTTATTTTTTGTACGTATTTTTTGTTAATTATCATACTACCTAAAGTAATTAATGTTATTTGTAAATAAGTTGCAGTCGTGATATAAACTCGTATAGTTTTCAGAAGTGTGCTAATTATTCAAACCTGTAGCGCCATCTATTGACCGTTCCGTGAACTTTATAGATTAGGCTGAGCATTCTGCGGGATTGTTTGAAGACAAATTATCTTATTTCGTCGGAATAATAGATTACGTATATTATTAAACTTGACTTAAACATAATGATAATATTTCTTGTTTTTGTAACAGCGCTGTGATGTAATTGTTGATAACATTGTTTTGATTCAAGCTAATTAAATAAAGAATATATTGTGACGTTTTACTGAGTTCATTTTTTTTTTACTTGTGAAGAATATTTAAAGTTATATAGAAATGCTTATCTAGATTTAAATAAAGAAGCTTTTGCATCGTAGCACACACGTCTAAAAACAAAACCCGTTCCAATCTGCACGTTCAATCGTAACTAAACACATCCAACATTGATGTGTCAATTAAAATAATGTTTCTCCCCATTGAAAAATATATCGAAATGAGACAAAAGAAGCGTCCCAGTTCATCGCTCGAGCGTGGCTACCGCGTGGGGGTGGGTGGATGCCCCTCCTCCCCCTCTCGCCCCCTCCCCCGCGTCCCCCCGCCAGCTGCTCCCTACTACGTCGTACTCACGCTACGTATACTTGTGTGTTTGTGTATTTACTACCGATAGTACTCGGCTCGCAGTGTTGCCGTGTCGATTAATATTATTGCTCGGCTAACTGGATTCAACTCGGATAATTACCGAATATAGAGTGTTCGATTAATTATTAATTGCGGGCGGACGGTGTGAATATGTACGCTCGTTGTATGTTGTATGGGTATTATTAAAATTGTTGAAATTGTAATGTATTATTATTTTATGAATTGTTTAATTGATAATGATAACCTTATAAACTTTATTTCTTTATCAATAAAAAATAATAATAACATAATACGACCAAAAAAAAAATTAAGAAAGAAATGAAAAATGTAACGCACAATAATCATCCATTAGGCGAAAACAAAATTTATTATTCCAGAGAGCTCTTCATTAGCGAATAACAACTCGAAAGTCACATTCGAATTGGATTCGACAAGCTTTTTAACCATGAAAATCGCTTTAGCCGAACGTTTGCAGCGAGTTAAATTTACGTCAATTAAATTAGAGGCAAATCTTAGAACAAAGGGGTGTGGGGCGGGCCGCGGGCCGGATACAAGTTACGGCTGTTATATCCGAAGCTATGTCGATATCCGCGTTCTTAGGACATCCTGTATATGCGATATATTTGTTTTCGATTGCACTTTTTGCGTGCCAAATGTTTTTGCGGTCCGCTAATGTCTTAACGTTTGGGCTTATTAGCTTTTCTCATTTCTATGGGTATTTACTATTTACATTTTCGTTTCACTGTTTGTTTTTATATTATTAGTGTTAACTACTCTATATATTGTTACTTTGGACTACGGGATTGTACCTTTTGATAAAACAATTCTGAACAAGGTAAACTCGACCGTAACAAAAACATGTGTCTCATATTCAATGTTTTTACAAATCACGGGAGCGTCGGTTCGCATTTGCATACGTGAGCCGTATCAAAAAAAGTGGAATGTAGGTGAATGTTTATATATTATGTAGGTATGTTTGTATGAATGTAATATATAGATGTATGGATGGATGTATCTAAAGTTTAGCGCGCGAGATAACCTCGTTTGTCAAGCACTCGGTCGGTAATGTAACGAGCGTAGCGCGTATCGAGCAGCGAACTGATTGGGCCCGCTGTAGCGAGCGGCGCGCGGGCCGCATGCTAATGGTGAGCGGGTGCGGCGGCATCGGCGGCGGGAGCGGGGATAAACGGAATAAATAAATAAAAGTTATAGGTGTGATTAAGTATGGTAACCTTTACCATAGAACACGCGTTACATGTAACTTTTACAGTAAATCTACTGTTTGGGAGTTTTGTATTGACAACATTTTTTAAAGTTGCTATTTAAGGCGATTATTTCGATCGTAGGGTTAATAAGGTGGTCTGCATCTATTTATTGATAGAATCGTGTTACATCGATACACCTAATTCAAAAAATCCAACACCATTCTTCATAATAAGTTATTGTTGCTCAACTATAGGTGAAGTCTGTCCTTTATAAAAGAAAAACATTTTTAAATCGCTAATCGTTCCGCTCGTTTCTATCATTCACCGAATCTTTCGCATGTGTGGGTATCGACCAATACAACACAGCTTTGTAATTCGATTGAGAAACGTTACGCGTGAGTTAATTATTGTTGTATTTTCTTCTCTATTTATACACGTAACACGACATGAATGAGTCGTACCGTAAATATGATTTAATTCTATAATAATGTTTGTTGCTTGATTATTCACTATAATATGCGAGATGTTAGGACTTTTAATAAAGTTAATCGAATGCTTGTTGTTCAGTTTTGCGTTTTAGTTGCTAAGTTAGAAACGAACTATGAAAGAATTAATAGAGCTTAATTGAAACCATAACCAGAAACATAGTAAATACGAAAATTATATTATCTGTTTAAAACTGACAAGTTTCAATTCACAGTCAGAAAAAATTCTGAGACCAATTACCAGAATCACTTCATAACTATTCATAAATTTCATATACCCCACAATAGGGGTAAGACTCGTGAATTTAAAGCGGCGCATTCTTGCATTTAATCACTAGTTATTGCGATTCGAATTGTCCAATAAACAGTACAATAAATATCTAAATGATGTTCATAACGTCGGCTACATGACGCGAGGGTGCGAGAGTTCGCCTCCGGAATAGTAACGAGCCTGTGAACATAGTATATTTCAAAGCCAAGATTTTCTTTACCTCCCGCCGTCCCACTTTTAAGAGTAGGGACATTATATAAACATTATAATCGCCTTCAATGGACAGATATTGCGGTAACACGGCCTGTAATAATTAGTGTCTGAAGTGGGGATTAGATCCGACTTAGAGTAATTGGTAAAATAAATAGATGGAGATTAGTAGTGAGATCCTTTGTGGTATGTCAGTGTCTTAATAATGAATAATCTTATTCATATTTGATACTTTTATGTGAGAAAAGACCCTTATAAAGTACAAATAATCTTTCGCAATAATACTAATTTCATTAAACATTGTTAAAATCTGTAGGTATAATGAGTATTGTAGTGCTCGCTGTCGAATAATGGTCCCAAAAGACAGATTAATTAATTACCCCTGTACTTTAGGTCACTATTAAATTTAGAACTTTTGTTATTATAATAAAGTTCTATTCTCACTTCCCAAGTGTGGTATTTTATGAATTAATTTACTTATGAATCATTTATTTATTGCTCTACAAAAGTAAAATAAATACTAAATTGGATCTACTATCGCTATGTTAATTACGAAAATCAGTCGAAATCAATTTACTGAATTGTCTCCAGAATAAGGTAAGGATAATAATTGAAAATACGGTTATGACCCAACATGTACGAGGTTTTACATGTAGCACAAAAAACTACTCATATGATCGAGGCCACAGCTATTCATACAGAAATTTTATTACCTTCATTCAGCGTCTTTTTATATCATAAGTGCTATAGAGAGATTGGCCAGGTAGAAAGTGCTGTCTCCACGCTTTGTTTAACCTCTCCAAGCTCCGATATTGAAAAAGATTTGACTCCACAAGGACGACTCGGCGCGGCGCCCTCCGTAATCGTCTTGTGCTCAAATAAAGTTATAACTACGCAATTTTCCACTCTGATAAGTACTTTAATACAACCGTTTAGATCCCACTTTTCAATGGCAACATTGAACGTACTTACGCAGCTGTGAAAGCTATCGGCGGCTTCGGCGAACTGAACTTTAACATTGTACAATTTAGGTGTCATTTGGTCTGATACATGAAGCGGTTCGAGAAGTCCTTTTCGATTAACAGCGTAGAAGAAAGGCGGCTGAAAACCGAAGTCTCGTCACATTTTCAGTTTCCGGGCGGAGAACTAATTTTTCTCTTAAGTATGTCGCCATTGCGAGATTTTTTTTCGCTGCGCAATGATTTACTACAGTTTAAAGTTTAAGCGATATTTGCTTCACGGGTGTTCTTGAGGAAATGTTTTGGTACGATTCACGAAAATTTACTGGAGATTTTACAATGTATAAGTTTTTATTGCGATGTTTGCGTAACATATCCGGTTTTGTTTTGACCTCATTCCGGGAAGGTTTAGCGAAAATAGCGATGTAGAATTAATTAATACAAATGATTTTCGTTGAAACACGCAGGGTTAAAGGTTACCAAGGATATTCATAGAAAGGTTTTTGTTTTGCGAATTAGTGTATTTGCATTTATTTATACTTAGAGTGAAAACTTCTAAGCTTTGGAAATCTCTGGCGAAAACTATGAACGAGAAACTTTCCGTTGAATATTATGTAGATGGGTATTTGAAGTTCAGTAATTTAAGTAGTTCTGAAGAAATGGCAAATATACAAACACTGTATTCCAACACTTAAACTTTAGTACATTTAATATTGTAATTATATTACTTCGCCCGTAGTTAGCAATCACAAATTATAACGATAACCATTTATAATTTCATGTGATCTAGAAATATCCATTAACCTTGCGTCGTCCCCCTCAAAGCACCGGATGAGGGGAGTCAGCTCGGATAAACCGGTGAAATTCATTTGGCACCAAAATACACCGCTATACTTTATAAACAATTAACATCTTTACTTGTTCGTATTGTACCATTATAAAGGGAACGCTGGCTGGTCGATTTGAAAACAGAACGCAGACACACAATGAATTGTCGCCGCGTAGTTGTCACCGTATTTTCGTCTGTAATTTTAACGCGTTAAGGATTCGAATGGTGCGAATTGTTTAGAACAATGTGTCGGATCCTGTGGTTACTCGCTAACAAGTTATGTCACGAGACGGGTTACACCGTACACGGTTGCGCCAATGTGACCGAGTTAGATATGCACCGGCTCTAGTGGAAAGCGTGGACGAGCCGGGCTATTTCATTCGGTCGGCTAATATTAATTTTGGGATAGTGATTTCGGCGTATTCGTATGTACGCGACCCTTCACATGCACGACGGTAATAGAGTGGATGGTTTTGTTATTAATTAATTGCGAAAGTTAAATAGGCTTTGTTAATATTATATTTGCGATTCACTCGAATTTGTCACAATTTGGATGATTGTGGTTATTTTGCCGAGCCATATTTTAAATAATTAATGGATAGATCGCTATAATTAATAAATGTTGTATGAATGATAAACAGTAATTTCACGGGTAAACATTAGCGTGTGTGTTTCACAGGTAATATAATAATAATTAATATAATGCATAGAATTTATATAATGCTTAGAATTAAATATAATGCTTAGAAACAATTAATATTTTATACATTTGCTAGGTTTATTATATTAACACTGATTAGTACTGTAGTATTCGGCTATAAAATTTATTGCATTTACTGCGTCTGTTTTCAATATTCAATATTGCATTCATCCTTCGGAATAAAGTTATTTATTATGGTTTAAAAAACTGCTCGAGTCTAGAAAGTTTCCGAGAATTTATCGGTATTCCAGTTTACAAAAGATTTGTTTGCTTATTAGAAGCTTTTATAATAACACAAGTTAGACGATTTGTAGACATTTTATGGTTTACTCCTTTTTATGTTTAGGAATTTTAAACTCACAATAATGGTTGTTAAACCTAGTTTTGATAGAATGTTTTTATATTTTAAAGAAGTATAATATCTACATCGCATTGATGTTATATTTGGAATTTTGTACAATAAAAAAGGGCCACGTTAAATGCCATATATCAAATGCATCGCCAAAAGTTCAAAGTGACCCAGTTGTGCTGTGTGCACTATAAAGACGTATGAGTTTTCTATTCTTAGTACATATTTCCATAAACCGGATTCCTATCTATATGATACGTTTTGATATTAAACATTCATACGATTTATTGCTCTACGTAAAATACAATAAACAACGGTTCATTGTCCATTTTCATGTACGTTAGTAATTCCTCATAGTATTAAAGAGTTTAGTAGTGCTAAATTTAAGAATTATGTAAAAAACGTCTTAGTTCAGAGAGCCTATTACAGCATTAAGGAATATATGGAAGATAAAAACCCATGGAGGGTTGTCGCGTAAAAACCGCAGGACAGTTCTTTGGCATATTATGATAATACATATATACGTACGGTTACTTACATATTTTGTAAAATTAAATTGTAATACTGAAATGATTTAAAAGAGCAACTATGGAGTTTCTTGCCGATTCTTCTCCATAGATACTGCTTTCCGAATCGGTGGTAAATGTTAAAAATATGTATTGACGTTTCAAAAGTGCTTCTCGAAGAAGTCTAATTGAATAAATAAATGTTTGAGTTTGAGTTTGAGTTACTTAGAATTATATAGATGAATGAAACAAACGGAGAGGGTGTTAATCTTCTATTTATAATCAATAGATCAATGATCTCTTGTTTGTCCTCTATTGGTAATGCTTGATGATATGCCTGTTTTAGTGGTATTGTACTTTATCATCTACTATCTACCTTTGACATATTTATCTGTACATATTGCAGAGAATGTGTTTTTGTTAAACAAATAACGATTGCTATTATTAGCCTCCTGTAATTAATACTACATAAAAAGGGTTGTATAAGAGAAAAAGGTAGTACATACTTGCATCCGATGCATTTCAAACATTTGCTAATTAACTCGATAATTAGTTTTGCAAATGAAATAAAACTAAAGCAAGAGCATGCACATTGCACATACGTAAAGTGAATTATACATGTGCTAGGTTTCAAAGGCAAAAGTTCGTTATCCAAGCGTTCATAGGACATTATGTAAGTATGCGATACGTGAGTGGCATACATGTGTCGCCACATGTTGCCGGCAGGTGGATAACAGGTGGCCTGTTACGATTGAAACCACGACCCACCTTGAGACGTGGCCCTTCAGTGTGAATGCTACGCGGCCCGTCTTATGAATTTATGCGAAACGTATTATGTGATAATTCAAGATAACAACCTGTATACTGCCGCTTGATTTGTATAGGTACTATTTATATGCGATGTCTTCAAAGCTATAAACATAAACTTTCATTCAATTTGAATATTCTTCTCCTAAACGTCAACATTACTTCAACGACTGTGAAATATTTGAAAAGGCATTCAGTTTAGATTTAGTACGCTTTGGACGTGTGCATTCAACTCTGTCTACATTAAATCCCCATTACGCGTCGGATACTTTAAATATATCTCGCTATCCCTAAATAAGTATAATAAAAGTCGGCAACTTGTGAACGGTACTACAGTATGTATTAGTACTGTACGGAAATAGACGAAATACCGACGTCGCGACGAGTCGACGATAGAGCACTCGAAATAGGTGTTATAACTACCTATTTATATGCGTATAATGTAAATGGGTACTGGAAAAATTATTGGAAAGTGTAAGCTTTATAATGTTCACATTTATTCGCCCATAGTACATAGTTGAAGTTAAAATTATAGTACATATAGTAGACATGGTAGATAGATACATTGCAACCGTTGTTGCGTGTAAAAGTGAAAATGTTTGAAATCTGTAGGAAGAAGCTAGAAATGAAAATTGATAACGTAGAATATTGCTATATATTTAACTATTAATGGTTTACACGGTAAATGTATGTTTCCAATTAAAACATTAGCGATATTCCATTATACTCGTATATTATAATGGTCCTATTGTTATTTTAATGGTTTTAATGTCAAATTAAATTATAATTTATATCATGTACTATGTGCGTGCGTTTGTAATTTTTCTTGTAATTATTATGAATGCTTCGCCGAGTTACATTATGTCGTTTAAGGTCTTAGTAATTGCTGTAATGACTCGTAATGCTCGCTCGGTACGCTTGTTTAAACTGTGGGATTTGTTTTTAGTTAGGTGAGAAATATAATTTTTCAAATATTATGTACTTTTTATATTAAATTCAATATAGTATTTGGTAGAGCAACAATATTATATCGAGAGATCTTTATCTCTGATAGTTGCTTTAGTAAACTTAGTTTTGTTAGCTCGCTTGTTTTATAAGTTATAAACGTGTTAATCAATCTGTAATCAATATATCATACGAAGAATACAATTTTTGAATATATTTGAATAATTAACTCTTAGTCTTATCCCCTCTATTCAAACGGAGTGCATGTCTAATAGTGCATCAGAGGGACGTGCCGCGTGCGTCCGAAAGGCGCGTGCGGTCAGTACACTCGCGCGCGTTGTTTCGTCGCGACGCTTTTCCGCTGCGTGGGCGGTTTACGCGACTGTACCCACGTGCGTTCACCGGAAAAATAACACATTACCCACTATTGGGCGCCACGTAAGCTTTGTTAGATGACAGTTCTTTAACAACGGGTACGATGTTGTCGATCGTCGCGGAATTATTTGTTTAGCACAGCTTTGGAATAGGTACATTCGCGCGCATTTGTTTCAAGTAACGCACGATTGTTTACATAATATTCGTTGCGTTTCGTGGAATTGAGCGTATTGTTGTACTTGCGGTGACGGGTGAAGTAGTGTACGGGCGCGGCGCGGCGTCTCGAAAATCGATGAATCGCAAACATGTTGATGTGTGGATAATGAAGGGCCGATGCGACCCCCCGTAGAGGGACAATGAGTGCCCGCTCCCTCTGCCTCTGTGCATGCATTTCCCATAGTAGCGTTTTTGCAAACCTATTAATAACATTATCGATCTTTTTATGATAGAGTAGTGTTGAAAAACAAAACAAAACAACAACACTTGTTTGCTTTTCAGAATGATTACCAAAATTTGATCAAGATTAACAATTGTTTATTTATCATGTTTTATAATTAATGTAAACACACACCTAACTAAGTAACTACTAATAAATGAAATCAAACTATAATCATAGTTTTATCAAAAACCCTGCTGTATTAAAATGCTCATAACAATGCAGCAAAACGCACTCACAAATATAGAATGCTAAACACAACGTAGGTACGTATAAACAGAGCTCGTGGAAATCAATGGGAACGCAGTGCACTTAACTAAACATGAACTGGTCGGCCGACGGATCGGAAGACGGGCTAGATCGGAAGACGGGTGCGCGGATCGCGTCGGCCGCACTAAGCAGAGGGGAAGTCGGGCTCTATGTCACCTGTCTACTTTAATAGCTTTCGGAAGACGCACACGTCTCGGAATCATCGCGCGCACATCTGTCCGTTCGCGCCAATATAATAAATACGCGTATAAACTATAAAACAAAGTTTCCAATCGGTTCTGATACGATATTATTAGGTCAGTAAATTATGACGTCGCTCCTATATTTATATTATGATCGCAATTCGCAGCTCTCGCAACTCGCTCTGGAAGTGGAAGTGAATTGTTTTGTAAAATTATTATTATAACCGATCCGCTTGTAATGCATCTGTGTTAAATAATTATACTTACGTTGCGTGATTTACGTAATTAACAGTGAGATACTTGTGTGCGTTGTGCTCGTGTTGGTAGTGCTCGTGTGTGAAAGGATGTGACAATGTTGGGGTTGATGACGTCAGACTTCGGTTATCAAAACCGCTTGACGTTGCTGCAACAGCTAATAGACTGTGGAGATGTGCTGCTTGGACAGAATTATGTATGCGGTATGTAAATAACACTACGTGACTACACTATTGTTACTCGACCGCGTTGTAGCGAGATATCTATGAAACAATATGTCGTGTTAATTATTGTATTGTAGAATGAATTTGTATTGTTAATTAGCCATTATGCCATTAATTCAAGGATATTGAAACTAAATCATAGTTATAAGAAAAATAATCGTATAATGATACGTCAAACAACTCTTGTTTATGAGTAACGGATATGTGTTTGCTTATGTAATAAGCAATAATATCTAATGTGCTTACGTACTAAGTACCTAAGTAGTTATAATTTATATGATCTTTATTTTAAACCAGCAATTTAGTTAACACACAATGAAGCCACTATTCGTCATAAATCATACTCGTTATAGCGTTTTAAAAGTATTAATATACGAATTCATTTAAAACATGTAAAAATTAATTACTAAAGACGCTCTACCACATACTTTACGCTTAATCATTAAATACGAATATTCAAGTTTCAATTAACACACAAAAGAAAACAGATGTTTTCATTTGATCTGTTTATTTTATAAATCACAGGACATTAGTTAGGGCGGTCGTACAGCTGCAGATCTAGATGTCCACTTGCTGTGCGCGTGCGCCGGCAACGCCGCGCCACACAGATCGTATCGCGGTTTATTTATCGACGCATTGTGTTGCCGAATCATAAATACTATTAATTAGCATTGGATGACTCGGGGACACCTCGTCATTTAGATTGCGAAAATCTATTGTACTGTTATTGTAGTGTAGTATGAGAAGACAAGAGACAAAGGGGGGGTTGAGACGCGTAGAGCCTTCGTTTGATATTTATTTTTCTGATTTGTATTTTTTTTTTAATTATTCGAATATGTGTAAAGTTATGACAATATACACAAATCATAACTGAATAGGATGGTAGGAGAACCAAACATCTGTTGAGTTACATCTAAACAAAATTAACTGCTGCTCGGTAGCACAATGACAAACTTGAACAATAAATATTGACGTAAATTTTAAACAACAGTGAAAACAATATTTATTTTATATAACCGTTATGCATAAACAAAAGATATTTTGTTGTCGATCTCGCATTGTCGTGTGTTTGAAATTATTTTCTAAAGGGGTTTCTTGTTATTTCCTTATATGTATTTCAATGTCGGGTTTGTTTTTATATTGTTCTTGAATGTTTTAAAACAATAAAATGTGGTGTCGGTATAAAACTTTTGTTTTTGTGTGGATACTGAAGCCTTTTTTCTTATATTTTAATAATTCTATAAAATTCGACAACGGCTTATTATATTGAATTTGAAAGAGAAGCTTTTGAAATTATTATTTTAAAAGTTGTGAAACAAAATGTGTTTTACGTACCTACTTTGTATAAAAAACATTTACATAAGTCACGAGGTATTAATTAGACAAAAGAAAAACCATAGGTACATATTCACAATAATCACTTGATGTTTCGAAACAATGTCCGTGGCCATTACTCGATGAGAGAAACTGTAAAATTACACACATAGTCGGGTCACAAGTTAGGGTCATCGCACAATACGTCACGGTGCGTGACGATACGTGACGCGCGACTTTTAATCGCGTGTTCGGTTCCCACCGCGCTCCACTAATGCGTTAGCGACGATCGCTATGACGAATGTCAGGCCTATCACGTTTTGTCCTGTTTTTGGCCCGTATTTGGCCCGTTTCGTTTAGTATTTTTGTTCTATTTCAATTAGCGTAGCTGTTGTATGTAGTGATAGAACTAATCCTATAACTACAAAGTACAAACAATGCAAGGTTAAAACGACTCGATACTAAAGTAGTAACTATTTAGTAATGTGTAACGACTAACGATATAGTAAAGAAATGTTTTCAGATGTTAAACAAGAATAGGGAGAGGTGTTAAAGCAGTAGTTTTAGTTTTTCCATAAGTAGGTGAAATAGGTGAAAGTTTATAAAAGAGCTTTAACACACGAAATCGAGCGGCATTAAATATTTAAAAATTAATCTATTTTCAGAATGGAACAACAGCTACTTGTAAAACTTGAAACTAAAATACACAACTCTGTAAAATAACAAATTAATAAAATATTCCGTTTGTGGCAAAAAATATCAACAAAACGATAGAGAAGTTTGTGTAAATATATTTTATTTTTTACATGACATTAATAATAAGTTTTATTTATTTTTACAAGTTAACATAATAGATAATAATTTAGTAACCTATTTAAATCTGTAACATTCTGGAATAATCGACACACGTGTTTGCGTCGCGTGATGTTTGTCAGCAAAAACGTTTATCCGCACCGCCATTTGCATTTGTAGCGGTAATGTTGTGACGTCACGGGAACCTAATATATTATTTTTGTAACACATTTTTTTATTTCTATTACATGTAATCTTTGATTATATGTTAATTAGAAGTTAAACTCGCGTAAAATATAGAATAAAAACTTTAAATTACGAGAGCTCTAAAGTTTGGATGGATTTTAAATGTAAATTATGCATTCGTTTGTTTCATAGAGATCTAGAGAGATGCCAATCGCTTGCGCTGAGTACGAAACCGTGTCTCATAAAAAATTTACGCACACAACTGCAGTAAACAAAATCAAAACAATACTTCGCGTTGTGTGCGTGTCATCACACAAAAATATGAGAGCGACTATTCGTTCGCACACTAGATTGTAAGTGACGTACGTATACAGCAGTCAGCACCGCTACAGTTTGTTCTCTTTTTGTACATATTGCTGCGACACCGGCCCCGCCCCCTAACCATATCTCCCTTTAGTTTCTGTGATCTGTGGTTTGTTTGTATTAGGTTTAAAAATATATTAAATGTATTAATTAAATAATTTAATAACGTGTTCGCTGCTTCATATTTAATTATAATCTTAGTTTTATTAAACATACATATTATGTATATTATTAAATGCATCACAAAATATACAATAATTAATATGATACGTACTATATGATGCTATACCTACCTGTTAATGTTAATTGGTGCACTATGATCTGACCTGCCTAGAGAGCACATTGTATGTATTGTATACGGTTAATGATTATACCAGCACCTTGCCAAATACAATAAACTCAACCGGGGTGTGGTTATCAATGGCTATTCATCGTGTGTATTTGGTAAATGGATTTTAAGGCTCCTTTTGGTTAGAAATTAGAATATAATATTATGTGTATAAAATGTATAAGTATAAAAGTAATACGTTGTTTTTCATTATAATGATTATAGTTATAAATTAATGAAAAGCTTTATGATATTGATGATATTAATAGATTTCTTCTTACTAAATATTACGCTGTTATTTTATGAATTACCTATAATAAGCGCTTATATATTGGATTGATTGTTTTATTATAATGCTTCAACACTCTAATACGTTTTCAATGATAGCTTAAAGCTCAATCAAAACTTTGTATATTTTACAAAAGAATTACCATAAAAAACGTGCACGTACACAATAGGTTCATGTCAAATTGTATTATGGACACAAGGGCATGAATAGCCACTGACCGTTGTCACTCATGATCCGTTAGGGCATTATATTGT